>CM033472.1:27123264-27185414 GCA_019447015.1 Hymenochirus boettgeri | reverse complement strand
CCAGAGTTGCTACAAACCAAACAAGAAACACCCCACTGATCAGGTCTCCCGAGCCAAACGCATGATGCCCAAGAACCAGCAACGTCAACCAGAGTTTAACAAACCAAATGTAAGCAGCTTTAAGAAGTGATTGGTAGAAACAGAAAAGGTAGATAGTCTTTTGAGTGGGACAATTATAAGCACACAACAACCCAGGGCATACTGGATAGGCAGGTTTGAAATTGACTGGACAGACAGTGCTTCGGTAGTTAGATGACAGGCGGGCAGGGCAGCTATGGTCATCTAGGCTAACTGGACGGGCAGGGCGGCTGTGGTCATCTGGGAAGGTATAGAAGAATCAGTTTGGAAAGACAGAGCAGAAATCGGCAAGCTGTTTATTCAATGGAAGTCTGGAGGCTGGACAGGACCGGAGACAGATGCTTCAGATGGAGGCTGGACAGAACTGAAGGTAGAATCCATGGCTGGAGGCTGGAGGGGACTCGAGGTATACACCGTGGCTGGAGGCTAGACAGGGCTGGATACAGTCTGTATGGCTGAAGACTGGACAGTGTCGGATACAGTCTGTATGGCTGGAGGCTGGATAAGGCTGGACACAGTCTGTATGGCTGGAGACTGGACAGGGCTGGATACAGTCTGTATGGCTGAAGACTGGACAGGGGTGGACACAGTCTGTATGGCTGGAGACTCGACAGGGCTGGATGCAGTCTGTATGGCTAGAGATTGGACAGGCTGGATTCAGTCTGTATGGCTAGAGACTGTACAGGGGTGGATACAATCTGTATGGCTAGAGACTGGACAGGGGTGGATACAATCTGCATGGCTAGAGACTGGACAGGGGTGGATACAGTCTGTATGGCTAGAGACTGGACAGGGTGGATACAGTCTGTATGGCTACTTCCAGTATCTAGCCATGCAGATTGTATCCACCCGTCCAGCTCTAGCCATAAGATTGTATCCACCCTGTACAGTCTCGAGCCATACAGACTGCATCAGCCCATGTACGTCTCCAAGGCCATACAGACTGTGTCCACCCCTGTCCAGTCTTCAGCCATACAGACTGTATCCAGCCCTGTCCGTCTCCAGCAATACAGACTGTATCCAGGCCCTGTCCAGTCTCCAGCCATACGACTGTGTCCAGCCTTCATCCAGCCTCAGCCATTACAGACTGTATCCAGCCCTGTATAGCACTCCAAGCCCGGTGTATACCCGAGTCCACTCCAGCCTCAGCCATGGATTTACATTCAGTTCGTCCAGCTCCATACTGAAGCATCGGTCTCAGGTCCTGTCCAGCCTCCAGACTGTTCCATTGATGAAACAGCTTGCAGATTTTGACTCTGTCTTTCCCAAAACTGATTCTTCTTATACCTTCCCAGATGCCACAGCCGCCATGCCCGTCCCAGTAGCCCGATGAGCACAGCTCGCCCTGCTGTCAAGCCAGCTGAGATGATCACAGGTGCCTGCCCGTCCAGCCAGCTAGATGACCCACGCTGCCCTGCCAGCCTGTCATCTAACGACCGAAGCCTGTCTGTCAGTCATTCAAACGGCCTATCCAGTATTGCCCTGGGTGGTTGTTGCTTATAATTGTCCCACTCAAAAGACCTGATCAGTGGAGGTGGGTTTCTGTTTGGTTTTGTACCAACTTGGCAAAGGATTTATTGGCCCAGTGTGGGAGCATCACAAGGCACTCCTGATAGAGTGGAGCTTTAGGATTTTCTACTATCAACGTTCTCCCTGCTGTGACACTGAACGCCTTGAACTCTTCTTGCATTTTCATAACCCACCAGCAGAGGTTCTCTTAGATCACCATTGTCATATCCTCTCAAACCTGTGGGTTTGGCTGGCTACTTCACGTGTCTAATTGCCAGAACCGAGTTTGTACCTGGATCCCCTATCCTGGTTTGTTTTATTCATGATCCTGCTCCCACCAGTTATCTGTTTGGGTCCCGATCCTGCTCCCCAGAAATACTGGTTTGGGCCCGATCTGACCTCCCCAGTATCATTGTTTTGGGGCCCGATCCGATTCCCAGTATCCTGTTTGGGTCCCAATCCTGCCCTCCCCACCAGTATACTGTTTTGGTCCCGATCATGTCTCACCCAAGTATCCTGTTTTGGTCCCGATCCTGCTCCCAGTATTCCTGTGTTGGGTCCCAATCCTGACTCCCAGTATCCTGTTTTGGGTCCCGATCCTGCTCACCAGGATACTGTGTTGGGTCCAATTCCTGTCCCAGTATCTACTGTTTGGGCCCTGATCCGGCTCACCAGTATCCTGTTTTGGGTCATGATCAGTCACCAGTATCGGTTTTGGGTCTCGATACTGCCTCCCAACCAATATCCTGTTTGGAGTCCGATCATTGCTCCCACTCAGTATACTGTTTGGGGTACGAATCTGTTCCCCAGTATCCTGTTTTGGGTCCCGATCATGTTTCCCAGTATCCTGTTTTGGGTCCCGATCCTTTCCCCAGTATCATGTTTTGGGTCCGAGCTGCCCTCCCCACCCAATATCCTGGTTTTGAGTCCGATCTGCTCCCCAATCAGTATATGTTTGGGTCCCGATCCTGTTCGCTGTACTGTTTTGGGACTCGATCCTGCTCCCCAGTATCAAGTGTTTTGGGTCCTGCATCCTGCTCCACGGTATCCTGTTTTCGGGTCCGATCCTGCTAAACGATCCTGGTTTGAGGTCTCGATCCTGCTACCCAGTATTCTGTTTTGGGTTCCTGATTCCTGATCCATTATCAGGTTTGGGTCCCGATCTCATGCTCCCCACTCAGTATCCTGGTTTGGGTAACAATCATGCCTCACAAGGATCATGTTTTGGGCTCCCGATCCTGGCTCCCAAGTATCCGTTTGAGTCAACCGCTCACCACCCAGTATCCGTTTGAGTCCCGATCCTGCCATCCCACTCGGTATACTGTTTTGGTCCGATCTGCTCCCCACTCAGTATACGTTTTGTGGTCCGATCTGCCTCAGCACACAGTATCCTGCTTTGAGTACAACCTGCTCACACCAGTATCCTGTTTTGGGTCTCCCCGAATCTCTCCCCACTTCAGTATTACTGTTTTGGGTCCCGATCCTGCTCCCACCAATATCCTGTTTTGAGTCGGCGATTCTGCCTCCCCATCAGTATACTGGTGGTTTGGGTCCCGATACGCTCCCCATTCCAGTATCCTTTTGGGTTACACGATCCTGCATCCCCACACAATATTACTGTTTGAGTCGCGATTCTGCTCCGCAACCCAGTATCCTGGTTTTTGAGTCCAATCCTGACTCACCACCCAGGTATCCTGTTTTGGGTCCCGATCCTGCTCCACACTCAGTATACTGTTTTGGGTCCCGATCATGCTCCCCACACAATATCCTGTTTTGAGTCGCTGATTATGATCCTCCACTCAGTATACTGTTTTGGGATTACGATACTGCTTCCATACAGTATCCTTTTTTTGGGTCCCGATCCGCTCCCCACAGTATCCGGTTTTGGTCCCGACATGCTCACATTATCCTGATTTGGGTCCGATCCTGCTCTCCTAATATTCCTGTTGTGGGTTTCCCCGATCCTGCTCCCAATTATCACGTTTTTTCGGTCCCAATCCAGTTCCCGCACCCAATACTTGTTTTGAGTCCCGATCCTGCTCCCACGCTCAGTTTCCTGTTTTGGGTCCAAAATCCTGACTTCCCAGTATCATGTTTGGGTCCCGATTCCTTGCCTTCCCACCCAAAATCCGTTTAGGCCGATCCTTGCTCCCACTCAGTATAATGTTTGGGTCTGAATCCTGCTCCCCCAGTATCCTGTTTTGGGCCCGATCCTGTCCTCAGTATCCTGTTCGGGGTCCCAATCTTGCTCCCCCCCCAGTATCCTGTGTAATGGGCTTTTTTGGTACTGATGCTCCCCGTATTCTGTTTTGTGTCCTTGATCCTACTCTCCTGTATACCTGTTTTGTGTAACGATCTGCACCCCATTATCCTTTTGGTTCCTGATCCTGCTCCCCATTTTCATGTTTTGGGTCCGATCCTGTCCCGAGTATCCAGGTTTTGGGTCCCACCCAGTATCGTTTGGTTCCCGATACCTGATCCCGGTATCTGTTTTGTTCCAGAACTTGTTACAAAGTATCCTGTTTTGGGTCCTGACCCTTCCCCACCCAATATCCGGTTTTGAGTCGCGATCTGCTCCCCACTCAGTATCCGTTTGGTCACGGGTCCCTGCCCCAGGATCATGTTTTAGGGTCCAGATCTGATCCCCTGTATCCTGTTTTTTGTGTCCGATCCTGCTCCCATTATCTTTTTTGGGTCCGATCCTGCTACCAGTATCCTGTTTTGGGTCCCATCTGGCTCCCCACATGTAGCCTTGTTTCGGCTCCCATTCTTGGTACGAGATCCTGTTTTGGTTCAGATCCTGCTCCCCAATATCTGTTTGGGGTCCCCCCAATCTGCTCCCAGTATTTCCTGTTTTGGGTCCCACCTGCTCCCACCCACGTTTGGGTCCCACTCTGATCCCAATATCCGGTTTTGGGTCCCCATCCTTGCTCCCAGTACCCGTTTTGGTCACCATCATGCTCCCCCACCCAAGTGTGGGTCCGATTCCGGTTCCCCGCGTATACTGTTTTTGGGTCCTGATCCTGTTCCCGTATCCTGTTTGAGGGCCAGATCCTGCTCCATAGTATCCTATTTTAGTCAGGATCTGCTCCCCAACTATCTGATTTTGGGTCCAATTCCTGCTCCCATAGTATACTGTTTTGGGTCCTGATTATGTTAATGAAATAATGTAGAACAAACATGCCTTTTATTACTAATTAAACATACAACCAACAAAAATAGACTAAAGAGGACCAAACTCTGTCAGTTACTATCTGGCAGGGACAATCCCAACATTAAATTATTGGATAAATATCTCTCAAAAACCAAATAGCCACGGGAAGGAAATTCCAGATCCAATCCAATAAGGGGGCTAACCACAAACATCTATCCTCCACTCGCCATTCTCGAGTCAACGAAGAGCAAAGAGGCCAAAACAATCCACATCACGTGCCGGGAATGTTACCCACACTCCAAGCAACACAACATCATTAGTCAAAGACAAAAACAGAAAAGGGAAACCTTCTCCTTTCTGTCAAGAAACCAACTTTATCCTTGTCTCAACAGGGTGTACGGTCCAGCCGAACGCTGACCAGTCTGACACCTGATTTGCAAGAGCCCATACCCGAACGCCAGACCCCCTGTGTATGTTACACAGAACAGGAAGCTGTCAATCAGATTCCCCCATTTAAATGCAAATTTCCCAATCGGTCAGATCCAAAAACTAAAACATAAATCCAAAACCAGGGATGGACCCGAACGGATAGAAGCGGGATTTCTAGAATAGCGGTTCAAAATCCTTGAATCTGCAAGACAGAATGGATTTCAGTGGGTTCAACCATCTCTAATCCACCAACCCACATGAAAATATTCCCCCACTCTTCTGTATGCATGTACAACCTGTCCAGTTTAGCCATAAGACTGTATCCACCCCGGTTCCAGTCTCTAGCCATACAGGCTTATCCACCCCTTGTCCAGTCTCTAGCCATACAGCTGTATCCACCCCGGCCAGTCTCTAGCCACCAGGACTGTATACCAAACCCTAGTCCAGTTCTCTAGCCATACAGAATGTATACACCCCTGTTCAATCTCTAGCTGGTACAGCGGTATCCACCCTGTACAGTCTTAGCCAGACAGACTGGTATCCACCCCCTGTCCCGTCTCTTAGCCTACAGACTGTATCCCATGTCCAGTCTCTAGCCATCCAGACTGTATTCCACCTGTCCAGTCTCTAGATAACCCGATGTATCTCACCCTGTCCAGTCTCTAGCCATACAGATGTATCCAACCCCTGTCCAGTCTCTATCCATACAGACTGTATCCACCCTGTCCAGTTCTATAAGCCATACAGACTGTATCCACCCGGTCCAGTCCAGTCTCGAGCCATACAGAAAATTTTTTTTTTGTATCCACCCCTGTCAGTATCTAGCATGCCAGATTGTATCCACCCCTGCCAGTCTCTTTTAGACATACAGACGTATCCACCCGGTCCGTCTGTAGCCATACAGATTGTTATCCACCATGTCCAGTCTTAGCAATACAGATGTATGCACCCCCTGTCAAGTCTATAGCCATGCAGATTGTATCCACCCCTGTCGTCTCTAGCATACAGATGTAATCCACCCCTGTACAGTCTCCAGCCATACAGAATGTATTCAAGCCCTGTCCAATTCTAGCCATACAGACTGTATCCCCCCTGTCCAGGACTCTAGCCATACAGACTGTACCACCTGTCCAGTCTCTAGCCATACAGACTGTATCCAACCCAGTCAGTGTAGTTCTAGCATTCAGATGTATCCACCCCTGACCGTCTCTAGCCAGACAGATTGGATCCACCTGTACAGCTTAGCCATTTACAGACTGAATCCAGCCTGTCCAATCTCTTTAGCATACAGACTGCATCCAGCCCGGGCGATCTCCAGCCCATAAAGCGTGTCCACCCTGTCCAGTCTTCAGCCCATATACAGATGTATCCAGCCCTGTACGTCTCAAGCCAGTACAAGACTGGGTCCGCCTGATCCAGCCTCCAGACATCACAGAAAGTATCAGACACGTCCAGTCTTCAGCCATACAGACTGTATCCAGCTTGTCTAAGACTCCAAGCCACGGTGCTTACTCGCGTCCCTCCAGCTCCAGCCATGGATATACCTTCAGTTCTGTCCAGCCTCCATCTGAAGCATTCCTCAGGTCCGTCCAGCCGCAAGGAACTTCTTCCCTATTTGAAAAACAGCTTCCGGATTCGCCTCTTGTCTTCCAAACTGATTCTCTATACCTTCCCAGATTGACCACAGCCGCCCTGTGTCCAGTTAGCCCAGATGAGCACAGCTGCCCCTGCCTGTCCAGCAGCGAGATTACACAGCTGCCATGCCCGTCCAGCAGCTAGATGACCCTAGCTGCCCAGCCCGCTGTCATCTAATACCGAAGCACTGTCTGTCCAGTCAATTTCAAACTGCTAGCCAGTAGCCCTGCGGTTGTGTGTGCTTACTTGTCCCACTCAAAAGAATACTACCGTTTTCTGTTTCTACCAATCAACTATAAAGCTGGCTTACATTGTGCGTTTGTTAAACTCTGGTTGACGTTGTGGTTTCTTGGGCATACCTGCGTTTGGCTAGGGAACCTTATCAGTGGGGGTGTTTGTGGTTGTTTGTAGCAACTCTGGCACAAGATTTATGGGCCAGTTGTGGAGCATCACAAGGCACTCCTGAATGAGGGGAGCTTTAGGATTTTACTACTATAAATGTTTCTCCCTGCCTGGTGACACTGAACGCTGAACTCTTCTTGCATTTTCATAACCCACCACAGAGGTATCTGGATAACAATTGTCATTAGCCATCTTCAAACCTGGGCTTCTGGCGGATAGCTAGACTTCCTTGTCTAAATTGCCAGAACCTAGTTGTACCGGCTCCCCTATCTGGTTTGTTTTATTCTGATCCTGCTCCCAACCCAGTATCTGGTTTTGGGCGTCCGTCCTGCTCCCAGTAATGTTTGGGCCCCGACCTGTCCCCAGTATCGTTTTGGGCACCCGATCCTGATACCAGTATCGTTTTTGGGTCCCGAATCCTTGCTCCACACAAGTATACTGTTTTGGGTCCCGATCTGCTCCCAGTATACTGCTTTTGGGTCCCAATCCTGCCTCCCACAGTATCCGTTTTGGTCCTATCCTGCTCCCCAGTATCCTGTGGTGGGTCCAAATCTGCTCCCAGTATCCTGTTTTGGGTCCCGATCCTGCTCCCCAGTATCCTGTTGTTGGGTCCCGATCCTGCTCCCCAGTATACTGTTTTGGGTCCTGATCTGCCTCCCCAGTATCATGTTTTGGGTTCCCGATCCTGCTCCCCAGTATACTGTTTGGGGTCCCATCCTGCTCCCAGTATATGTTTGGGTCGATCCTGCTCCCCAGTATCTGTGTTGGGCCCGATCTGTCCCTAGTTATACTGTTTTGGGTCCCGATCCTGCTCACCCAGTACCTGTTGGGTTCTCCGGATCCTGTTCCCAGTATCGGTTTGGGGTCCCGTCCTGCTCCCACCCCAATATCCTGTTTTGAGTCACCGATCCTGACTCCACCTCAGTATACAGGTTTTGGGTCCCGACTCATGTTCCCCAGTATCCGTTTGGGGACTCATCTGCCTCCCCAGTTCAATGTTTTGGGTCCTCATCATGCTCCACATTATCCTTGTTTTTGGGTCCAGATCCTGCATCCCCAGTATCCTGTTTTTGGGTCTCCGATCCGATCCCCAGGATTTGTTTGGGTCTGATTCCTGTCTCCCATTAATCCACTGTTTTGTGTCCGATCCTGCTCCCTACTCAGTATCCTGTTTGGGTCCGATCCTGCTCCCAGTAGCCTGTTTTGGGTCCTGATCCTGACTCCCCATTATACTGTTTTGGGTCACGATCCTGCCTCCCCACACAAATCCTATTTTGAGTCCCTCGATCATGCTCCCCACTCAGTATCAGTTTTGGGTACGATCCTGCTCACCAGTTATCCTGTTTGCTGTCCGATCATGCTCAAGTATCATCTGTTTGTAGTCCCAATCCTGCTCCCACCCAGGTATCGTTTGAGTCCCGATCCTGGCCTCCCCACTCGGTTATAATGTTTTCGGGGTCCCGATCCTGCATCCCCACTCAGTATACTGTTGTTCTTGGGTACCGATTCCTGCTCCCCCCACAATATCCGGTTTTGGTAGCTATTTCTGCTCCGACCCAGTATACTGTTTGGGTCCCGATCCTCCTCCCCATTATCTGATCTTGGACCCGATCCTGTCTCCCATGATCCTATTTTAGGTCCCGCTCCAGTTCCCCACCCAATACTCTGTTTTGAGCCCGATCCTGCTCCCCGCCCTAGTTTATGTTTTTGGGTCCCATCCTGCTCCCCAGTATCCTGTTTGGGTCCCGTCTGCTCCCACCCAAAATCCTGTTTTTAGTCACGATCTGCTCCCCACTCAGTATATGTTTTGGGTCCTGACCTGCTCCCGTATCAGGTTTTGGGTCACCGTCCTGCTCCCTAGTTATCTGTTGGGTTCCATCCTGTCACAGTATCTCTGTGTAACAGGTCCGATCCTGCTCCCTTTTATATCCTGTTTTGTGTCATGATCTACCCCCTGTATGTTTGTGTTCCCGATTTGCACACCCATATCTTTTTTGGGTACTGATTTCCTGCGCCCCATTTCATGTTTTGGTCCCGATCCTGCAACGAGGATCCCAGTTTGGGGTCCCCATTCAGTATCTGTTGTGGTTCCCCCCGATCTGCCTCCCCGGTATACTGTTTTGGTTCCGAACTTGTTACCAGTATCTGTTTTGGGTTCTGAGCCTGCTTCACCCACCAATATCCTGTGTTGAGTCGCGATCCTGCCGCCCCACCCACTAGTATCCTGTTTTGGGGGTCCCGCGTACCCTGTTTCCCAGTATCCTGTTTTAGGTCCCGATCCTTGTGCCCTGGGGTGGATACAGTCTGTATGGCTAGAGACTGGACAGGGGTGGATACAGTCTGTATGGCTAGAGACTGGACAGGGGGTGGATACAGTCTGTATGGCTAGAGACTGGACAGGGTGGATACAGTCTGTATGGCTAGAGACTGGACAGGTCTAGCCATAACAGATGTATCCACCCCTCGTCCAGTCTCTAGACAATTGCAGGATGTATCCCACCCTGTCAGTCTCTAAGCCATAGACAGAATGTATCCACCCTGTCCAGTCTCTAGCCATACAGACTTATTCCACCCTGTACAGTCTCTAGCATACAGACTGTGTATCCACCCCTGTACAGTCTTAGCCATGCAATGTATCCACCCCTGTCCAGTCTCTAGCCAGGTACAGAACTGTATCCAGCCATGTCCAATCTCTAGCCATTACAGACTGTATCCACCCCTGTCCAGGTCTAGCCCATACAGACCGTTATCCAGCCCTGTCCAACTCTAGCCATACATACATGTATAAACCCCTTTCCCGCTCTAGCCATCAGACTTATCCACACCTGTCACAGGCTCTAGCCATACAGACTGTATCCACCCCTTCCAGTATCTAGCCATGCAGATTGTATCCACCCGTCCAGCTCTAGCCATAAGATTGTATCCACCCTGTACAGTCTCGAGCCATACAGACTGCATCAGCCCATGTACGTCTCCAAGGCCATACAGACTGTGTCCACCCCTGTCCAGTCTTCAGCCATACAGACTGTATCCAGCCCTGTCCGTCTCCAGCAATACAGACTGTATCCAGGCCCTGTCCAGTCTCCAGCCATACGACTGTGTCCAGCCTTCATCCAGCCTCAGCCATTACAGACTGTATCCAGCCCTGTATAGCACTCCAAGCCCGGTGTATACCCGAGTCCACTCCAGCCTCAGCCATGGATTTACATTCAGTTCGTCCAGCTCCATACTGAAGCATCGGTCTCAGGTCCTGTCCAGCCTCCAGACTGTTCCATTGATGAAACAGCTTGCAGATTTTGACTCTGTCTTTCCCAAAACTGATTCTTCTTATACCTTCCCAGATGCCACAGCCGCCATGCCCGTCCCAGTAGCCCGATGAGCACAGCTCGCCCTGCTGTCAAGCCAGCTGAGATGATCACAGGTGCCTGCCCGTCCAGCCAGCTAGATGACCCACGCTGCCCTGCCAGCCTGTCATCTAACGACCGAAGCCTGTCTGTCAGTCATTCAAACGGCCTATCCAGTATTGCCCTGGGTGGTTGTTGCTTATAATTGTCCCACTCAAAAGACCTGATCAGTGGAGGTGGGTTTCTGTTTGGTTTTGTACCAACTTGGCAAAGGATTTATTGGCCCAGTGTGGGAGCATCACAAGGCACTCCTGATAGAGTGGAGCTTTAGGATTTTCTACTATCAACGTTCTCCCTGCTGTGACACTGAACGCCTTGAACTCTTCTTGCATTTTCATAACCCACCAGCAGAGGTTCTCTTAGATCACCATTGTCATATCCTCTCAAACCTGTGGGTTTGGCTGGCTACTTCACGTGTCTAATTGCCAGAACCGAGTTTGTACCTGGATCCCCTATCCTGGTTTGTTTTATTCATGATCCTGCTCCCACCAGTTATCTGTTTGGGTCCCGATCCTGCTCCCCAGAAATACTGGTTTGGGCCCGATCTGACCTCCCCAGTATCATTGTTTTGGGGCCCGATCCGATTCCCAGTATCCTGTTTGGGTCCCAATCCTGCCCTCCCCACCAGTATACTGTTTTGGTCCCGATCATGTCTCACCCAAGTATCCTGTTTTGGTCCCGATCCTGCTCCCAGTATTCCTGTGTTGGGTCCCAATCCTGACTCCCAGTATCCTGTTTTGGGTCCCGATCCTGCTCACCAGGATACTGTGTTGGGTCCAATTCCTGTCCCAGTATCTACTGTTTGGGCCCTGATCCGGCTCACCAGTATCCTGTTTTGGGTCATGATCAGTCACCAGTATCGGTTTTGGGTCTCGATACTGCCTCCCAACCAATATCCTGTTTGGAGTCCGATCATTGCTCCCACTCAGTATACTGTTTGGGGTACGAATCTGTTCCCCAGTATCCTGTTTTGGGTCCCGATCATGTTTCCCAGTATCCTGTTTTGGGTCCCGATCCTTTCCCCAGTATCATGTTTTGGGTCCGAGCTGCCCTCCCCACCCAATATCCTGGTTTTGAGTCCGATCTGCTCCCCAATCAGTATATGTTTGGGTCCCGATCCTGTTCGCTGTACTGTTTTGGGACTCGATCCTGCTCCCCAGTATCAAGTGTTTTGGGTCCTGCATCCTGCTCCACGGTATCCTGTTTTCGGGTCCGATCCTGCTAAACGATCCTGGTTTGAGGTCTCGATCCTGCTACCCAGTATTCTGTTTTGGGTTCCTGATTCCTGATCCATTATCAGGTTTGGGTCCCGATCTCATGCTCCCCACTCAGTATCCTGGTTTGGGTAACAATCATGCCTCACAAGGATCATGTTTTGGGCTCCCGATCCTGGCTCCCAAGTATCCGTTTGAGTCAACCGCTCACCACCCAGTATCCGTTTGAGTCCCGATCCTGCCATCCCACTCGGTATACTGTTTTGGTCCGATCTGCTCCCCACTCAGTATACGTTTTGTGGTCCGATCTGCCTCAGCACACAGTATCCTGCTTTGAGTACAACCTGCTCACACCAGTATCCTGTTTTGGGTCTCCCCGAATCTCTCCCCACTTCAGTATTACTGTTTTGGGTCCCGATCCTGCTCCCACCAATATCCTGTTTTGAGTCGGCGATTCTGCCTCCCCATCAGTATACTGGTGGTTTGGGTCCCGATACGCTCCCCATTCCAGTATCCTTTTGGGTTACACGATCCTGCATCCCCACACAATATTACTGTTTGAGTCGCGATTCTGCTCCGCAACCCAGTATCCTGGTTTTTGAGTCCAATCCTGACTCACCACCCAGGTATCCTGTTTTGGGTCCCGATCCTGCTCCACACTCAGTATACTGTTTTGGGTCCCGATCATGCTCCCCACACAATATCCTGTTTTGAGTCGCTGATTATGATCCTCCACTCAGTATACTGTTTTGGGATTACGATACTGCTTCCATACAGTATCCTTTTTTTGGGTCCCGATCCGCTCCCCACAGTATCCGGTTTTGGTCCCGACATGCTCACATTATCCTGATTTGGGTCCGATCCTGCTCTCCTAATATTCCTGTTGTGGGTTTCCCCGATCCTGCTCCCAATTATCACGTTTTTTCGGTCCCAATCCAGTTCCCGCACCCAATACTTGTTTTGAGTCCCGATCCTGCTCCCACGCTCAGTTTCCTGTTTTGGGTCCAAAATCCTGACTTCCCAGTATCATGTTTGGGTCCCGATTCCTTGCCTTCCCACCCAAAATCCGTTTAGGCCGATCCTTGCTCCCACTCAGTATAATGTTTGGGTCTGAATCCTGCTCCCCCAGTATCCTGTTTTGGGCCCGATCCTGTCCTCAGTATCCTGTTCGGGGTCCCAATCTTGCTCCCCCCCCAGTATCCTGTGTAATGGGCTTTTTTGGTACTGATGCTCCCCGTATTCTGTTTTGTGTCCTTGATCCTACTCTCCTGTATACCTGTTTTGTGTAACGATCTGCACCCCATTATCCTTTTGGTTCCTGATCCTGCTCCCCATTTTCATGTTTTGGGTCCGATCCTGTCCCGAGTATCCAGGTTTTGGGTCCCACCCAGTATCGTTTGGTTCCCGATACCTGATCCCGGTATCTGTTTTGTTCCAGAACTTGTTACAAAGTATCCTGTTTTGGGTCCTGACCCTTCCCCACCCAATATCCGGTTTTGAGTCGCGATCTGCTCCCCACTCAGTATCCGTTTGGTCACGGGTCCCTGCCCCAGGATCATGTTTTAGGGTCCAGATCTGATCCCCTGTATCCTGTTTTTTGTGTCCGATCCTGCTCCCATTATCTTTTTTGGGTCCGATCCTGCTACCAGTATCCTGTTTTGGGTCCCATCTGGCTCCCCACATGTAGCCTTGTTTCGGCTCCCATTCTTGGTACGAGATCCTGTTTTGGTTCAGATCCTGCTCCCCAATATCTGTTTGGGGTCCCCCCAATCTGCTCCCAGTATTTCCTGTTTTGGGTCCCACCTGCTCCCACCCACGTTTGGGTCCCACTCTGATCCCAATATCCGGTTTTGGGTCCCCATCCTTGCTCCCAGTACCCGTTTTGGTCACCATCATGCTCCCCCACCCAAGTGTGGGTCCGATTCCGGTTCCCCGCGTATACTGTTTTTGGGTCCTGATCCTGTTCCCGTATCCTGTTTGAGGGCCAGATCCTGCTCCATAGTATCCTATTTTAGTCAGGATCTGCTCCCCAACTATCTGATTTTGGGTCCAATTCCTGCTCCCATAGTATACTGTTTTGGGTCCTGATTATGTTAATGAAATAATGTAGAACAAACATGCCTTTTATTACTAATTAAACATACAACCAACAAAAATAGACTAAAGAGGACCAAACTCTGTCAGTTACTATCTGGCAGGGACAATCCCAACATTAAATTATTGGATAAATATCTCTCAAAAACCAAATAGCCACGGGAAGGAAATTCCAGATCCAATCCAATAAGGGGGCTAACCACAAACATCTATCCTCCACTCGCCATTCTCGAGTCAACGAAGAGCAAAGAGGCCAAAACAATCCACATCACGTGCCGGGAATGTTACCCACACTCCAAGCAACACAACATCATTAGTCAAAGACAAAAACAGAAAAGGGAAACCTTCTCCTTTCTGTCAAGAAACCAACTTTATCCTTGTCTCAACAGGGTGTACGGTCCAGCCGAACGCTGACCAGTCTGACACCTGATTTGCAAGAGCCCATACCCGAACGCCAGACCCCCTGTGTATGTTACACAGAACAGGAAGCTGTCAATCAGATTCCCCCATTTAAATGCAAATTTCCCAATCGGTCAGATCCAAAAACTAAAACATAAATCCAAAACCAGGGATGGACCCGAACGGATAGAAGCGGGATTTCTAGAATAGCGGTTCAAAATCCTTGAATCTGCAAGACAGAATGGATTTCAGTGGGTTCAACCATCTCTAATCCACCAACCCACATGAAAATATTCCCCCACTCTTCTGTATGCATGTACAACCTGTCCAGTTTAGCCATAAGACTGTATCCACCCCGGTTCCAGTCTCTAGCCATACAGGCTTATCCACCCCTTGTCCAGTCTCTAGCCATACAGCTGTATCCACCCCGGCCAGTCTCTAGCCACCAGGACTGTATACCAAACCCTAGTCCAGTTCTCTAGCCATACAGAATGTATACACCCCTGTTCAATCTCTAGCTGGTACAGCGGTATCCACCCTGTACAGTCTTAGCCAGACAGACTGGTATCCACCCCCTGTCCCGTCTCTTAGCCTACAGACTGTATCCCATGTCCAGTCTCTAGCCATCCAGACTGTATTCCACCTGTCCAGTCTCTAGATAACCCGATGTATCTCACCCTGTCCAGTCTCTAGCCATACAGATGTATCCAACCCCTGTCCAGTCTCTATCCATACAGACTGTATCCACCCTGTCCAGTTCTATAAGCCATACAGACTGTATCCACCCGGTCCAGTCCAGTCTCGAGCCATACAGAAAATTTTTTTTTTGTATCCACCCCTGTCAGTATCTAGCATGCCAGATTGTATCCACCCCTGCCAGTCTCTTTTAGACATACAGACGTATCCACCCGGTCCGTCTGTAGCCATACAGATTGTTATCCACCATGTCCAGTCTTAGCAATACAGATGTATGCACCCCCTGTCAAGTCTATAGCCATGCAGATTGTATCCACCCCTGTCGTCTCTAGCATACAGATGTAATCCACCCCTGTACAGTCTCCAGCCATACAGAATGTATTCAAGCCCTGTCCAATTCTAGCCATACAGACTGTATCCCCCCTGTCCAGGACTCTAGCCATACAGACTGTACCACCTGTCCAGTCTCTAGCCATACAGACTGTATCCAACCCAGTCAGTGTAGTTCTAGCATTCAGATGTATCCACCCCTGACCGTCTCTAGCCAGACAGATTGGATCCACCTGTACAGCTTAGCCATTTACAGACTGAATCCAGCCTGTCCAATCTCTTTAGCATACAGACTGCATCCAGCCCGGGCGATCTCCAGCCCATAAAGCGTGTCCACCCTGTCCAGTCTTCAGCCCATATACAGATGTATCCAGCCCTGTACGTCTCAAGCCAGTACAAGACTGGGTCCGCCTGATCCAGCCTCCAGACATCACAGAAAGTATCAGACACGTCCAGTCTTCAGCCATACAGACTGTATCCAGCTTGTCTAAGACTCCAAGCCACGGTGCTTACTCGCGTCCCTCCAGCTCCAGCCATGGATATACCTTCAGTTCTGTCCAGCCTCCATCTGAAGCATTCCTCAGGTCCGTCCAGCCGCAAGGAACTTCTTCCCTATTTGAAAAACAGCTTCCGGATTCGCCTCTTGTCTTCCAAACTGATTCTCTATACCTTCCCAGATTGACCACAGCCGCCCTGTGTCCAGTTAGCCCAGATGAGCACAGCTGCCCCTGCCTGTCCAGCAGCGAGATTACACAGCTGCCATGCCCGTCCAGCAGCTAGATGACCCTAGCTGCCCAGCCCGCTGTCATCTAATACCGAAGCACTGTCTGTCCAGTCAATTTCAAACTGCTAGCCAGTAGCCCTGCGGTTGTGTGTGCTTACTTGTCCCACTCAAAAGAATACTACCGTTTTCTGTTTCTACCAATCAACTATAAAGCTGGCTTACATTGTGCGTTTGTTAAACTCTGGTTGACGTTGTGGTTTCTTGGGCATACCTGCGTTTGGCTAGGGAACCTTATCAGTGGGGGTGTTTGTGGTTGTTTGTAGCAACTCTGGCACAAGATTTATGGGCCAGTTGTGGAGCATCACAAGGCACTCCTGAATGAGGGGAGCTTTAGGATTTTACTACTATAAATGTTTCTCCCTGCCTGGTGACACTGAACGCTGAACTCTTCTTGCATTTTCATAACCCACCACAGAGGTATCTGGATAACAATTGTCATTAGCCATCTTCAAACCTGGGCTTCTGGCGGATAGCTAGACTTCCTTGTCTAAATTGCCAGAACCTAGTTGTACCGGCTCCCCTATCTGGTTTGTTTTATTCTGATCCTGCTCCCAACCCAGTATCTGGTTTTGGGCGTCCGTCCTGCTCCCAGTAATGTTTGGGCCCCGACCTGTCCCCAGTATCGTTTTGGGCACCCGATCCTGATACCAGTATCGTTTTTGGGTCCCGAATCCTTGCTCCACACAAGTATACTGTTTTGGGTCCCGATCTGCTCCCAGTATACTGCTTTTGGGTCCCAATCCTGCCTCCCACAGTATCCGTTTTGGTCCTATCCTGCTCCCCAGTATCCTGTGGTGGGTCCAAATCTGCTCCCAGTATCCTGTTTTGGGTCCCGATCCTGCTCCCCAGTATCCTGTTGTTGGGTCCCGATCCTGCTCCCCAGTATACTGTTTTGGGTCCTGATCTGCCTCCCCAGTATCATGTTTTGGGTTCCCGATCCTGCTCCCCAGTATACTGTTTGGGGTCCCATCCTGCTCCCAGTATATGTTTGGGTCGATCCTGCTCCCCAGTATCTGTGTTGGGCCCGATCTGTCCCTAGTTATACTGTTTTGGGTCCCGATCCTGCTCACCCAGTACCTGTTGGGTTCTCCGGATCCTGTTCCCAGTATCGGTTTGGGGTCCCGTCCTGCTCCCACCCCAATATCCTGTTTTGAGTCACCGATCCTGACTCCACCTCAGTATACAGGTTTTGGGTCCCGACTCATGTTCCCCAGTATCCGTTTGGGGACTCATCTGCCTCCCCAGTTCAATGTTTTGGGTCCTCATCATGCTCCACATTATCCTTGTTTTTGGGTCCAGATCCTGCATCCCCAGTATCCTGTTTTTGGGTCTCCGATCCGATCCCCAGGATTTGTTTGGGTCTGATTCCTGTCTCCCATTAATCCACTGTTTTGTGTCCGATCCTGCTCCCTACTCAGTATCCTGTTTGGGTCCGATCCTGCTCCCAGTAGCCTGTTTTGGGTCCTGATCCTGACTCCCCATTATACTGTTTTGGGTCACGATCCTGCCTCCCCACACAAATCCTATTTTGAGTCCCTCGATCATGCTCCCCACTCAGTATCAGTTTTGGGTACGATCCTGCTCACCAGTTATCCTGTTTGCTGTCCGATCATGCTCAAGTATCATCTGTTTGTAGTCCCAATCCTGCTCCCACCCAGGTATCGTTTGAGTCCCGATCCTGGCCTCCCCACTCGGTTATAATGTTTTCGGGGTCCCGATCCTGCATCCCCACTCAGTATACTGTTGTTCTTGGGTACCGATTCCTGCTCCCCCCACAATATCCGGTTTTGGTAGCTATTTCTGCTCCGACCCAGTATACTGTTTGGGTCCCGATCCTCCTCCCCATTATCTGATCTTGGACCCGATCCTGTCTCCCATGATCCTATTTTAGGTCCCGCTCCAGTTCCCCACCCAATACTCTGTTTTGAGCCCGATCCTGCTCCCCGCCCTAGTTTATGTTTTTGGGTCCCATCCTGCTCCCCAGTATCCTGTTTGGGTCCCGTCTGCTCCCACCCAAAATCCTGTTTTTAGTCACGATCTGCTCCCCACTCAGTATATGTTTTGGGTCCTGACCTGCTCCCGTATCAGGTTTTGGGTCACCGTCCTGCTCCCTAGTTATCTGTTGGGTTCCATCCTGTCACAGTATCTCTGTGTAACAGGTCCGATCCTGCTCCCTTTTATATCCTGTTTTGTGTCATGATCTACCCCCTGTATGTTTGTGTTCCCGATTTGCACACCCATATCTTTTTTGGGTACTGATTTCCTGCGCCCCATTTCATGTTTTGGTCCCGATCCTGCAACGAGGATCCCAGTTTGGGGTCCCCATTCAGTATCTGTTGTGGTTCCCCCCGATCTGCCTCCCCGGTATACTGTTTTGGTTCCGAACTTGTTACCAGTATCTGTTTTGGGTTCTGAGCCTGCTTCACCCACCAATATCCTGTGTTGAGTCGCGATCCTGCCGCCCCACCCACTAGTATCCTGTTTTGGGGGTCCCGCGTACCCTGTTTCCCAGTATCCTGTTTTAGGTCCCGATCCTTGTGCCCTGGACTGGACAGGGGTGGATACAGTCTGTATGGCTAGAGACTGGACAGGTTGTACATGCATAACAGAAGAAGTGGGGAATTATTTTCATTTGGGTTTGGATTAGAGATGGTTGAACCCACTGAAATCCATTCTGCTTGCAGATTCAAGGATTTTGGCAATCCGCTATTTCTAGAAATCCGCTTCGGTACGCCGTTCGGGTCCATCCCTGGTTTGGATTTATGTTTTAGTTTTGAATCTGACAGATTGGGAAATTTGCATTTAAATGGGGGAATCTGATTGGACAGCTTCTTGTTCTGTGTAAAGTACACAGGGGGTTGGCGTTCGGGTATGGGCTCTTGCAAATCAGGTGTCAGACTGGCAGCGTTCGGCTTGACCGTAGCACCCTGTTGAGACAGGATAAAGTTGTTTTCTTGACAAAGGAGAATGTTCCCTTTTCTGTTTTGTCTTTGACTAATGATGTTTGTTGCTTGGAGTGATGGGTAACATTCCACTGCACGTGATGTGGATTGTTTTGGCCTCTTTAGCTCTTCGTTGACCTAGAATGGCGAGTGGAGGATAGATGTTTGTGGTTAGCCCCCGTATTGGATCTGGAATTTCCGTGGCTATTTTGGTTTTTTAGAGATTATTTATCCAATACATTATAATGTTGGGATGTGTCACTGCCAAGATATAACTGGACAGATTTCTGTCCTCTTTCAGTCTATTTTTGTTTGTGTATTTTTAATGTAGTAATAAAAGGCATGTTTGGTTACTACATTATTTCATTAACATAATCCCCTGTGTCCTTCAATATTGACCTCTAAGACTCATAGGCTATGAATAAGAGGTTGATAATGCTTTGCCTGCCGTGAAGGTTGAGGCTGAGGTTAATGGGTAATGAAAGTGGTGTTGGGGGACTTAAAGGGCATGTCTACCCTTAAAAAAAAAACTGGCCAATTGTTAGTTACCCGCCCTCAACCCAAACTGATATATTTTGCGCTTTATTACCTGCATTACTAACCAAATATTAAGGATAATTATTGCCCCCATTCTGGCAGAGTAAGATGGCCCCTCCCTTCATGCAGTCAATCAAGATTGTGACAACTGACATCACAGCCAATAATTGACTGCTGTTTCCCCTACTGCCTGCTCTGCCCATGCTCAAACTTATAAAAAGCTCATTGTGCAGAGGCAGGAGACAGATACCTTTCCCAGAAAGGAATAGAACTTATCATTAAATATCTTGTTACAAATTCATGTAATAAACTAGTAAAAATAGCAATTGGAGTTTTGGGCAGATAACTGACAAAAGGAAAGCAGTGAATGGACTTGCCTTGTACCTCATTGATAGTAACTAATCTTCCAACTTGTTACACTGTCACCTCCTAATGTAGGGAGAAGGAAAGCGGTGAATGGACCTGCCTAGTATCTCACTGATAGTAACTAATCTTCCAACAGTAATTTGACCGGTCTTGTATCTCACTGATATTAACTAATCTACCAACTGGTTACACTGTCACCTCCTAATGTATGGAGAAGGAAAGCAGTGAGTGGACCTGCCTTGTATCTTTCTAATAGTAACTAATGTTCCAACTGGTTACACTGTCACCTCCTAATGTAGGGAGAAGGAAAACAGTGAATTGACCTGTCTTGTATCTCACTGATAGTAATTAATCTACCGACTGGTTACACTGTCACCTCCTAATGTATGGAGAAGAAAAGCAGTGAATGGACCTGCCTTGTATCTTACTAATAGTAACTAATCGTCCAACTGGTTACACTGTCACCTCCTAATGTAGGGAGATGGAAAACAGTGAATTATCCTGTCTTGTATCTCACTGATAGTAACTAATATACCAACTGGTTACACTGTCCCCTTCTAATGTATGGAGAAGGAAAGCAGTGAATAGGCCTGTCTTGTATCTCACTGATAGTAACTAATCTACCAACTGGTTACACTGTCACTTCCTAGTGTAGGAAGAAGGAAAGCAGTGAATGGGCCGGCCTTTTATCTCACTGATAGTAACTAATGGTTACACTGTCACCTCCTAATGTACGGAGAAGGAAACAGTGAATGAACCTGTTTTGTACCTCAGTGATAGTAACTAATCTTCCAACTGGTTACACTGTCACTTCCTAATGTAGGGATAAGGAAAGCGGTGAAGGGACCTGCCTTGTACCTCACTGATAGTAACTAATCTTCCAAATGGTTACGCTGTCACCTCCTAATGTAGGGAGAAGGAAAGCAGTGAATGGATCTGCCTTATACCTCACTGATAGTTACTATTCTTCCAACTGGTTACAATGTCACCTCCTAATGTAGAAAGAAAGAAAGCAGTGAATGGACCTGCCTTGTATCTCACTGATAGTAACTAATCTTCCAACTGGTTACACTGTCACCTCCTAATGTAGGGAGAAGGAAAGCAGTGAATGGACCTGCCTTGTATCTCACTGATAGTAACTAATCTTCCAACTGGTTACACTGTCACCTCCTAATGTAGGAAGAAGGAAAGCAGTGAATGGGCCTGCCTTGTATCTCACTGATAGTAACTAATCTACCAACTGGTTACACTGTCACCTCCTAATGTATGGAGAAGGAAAGCAGTGAATGTACCTGCCTTGTATCTCACTGATATTAACAAACTGGTTACACTGTTAAACTTTTTCGGTCACAGAAAGGTTTTACAGCAAATCACAATGCAGCAGGAACTGCTACTGGCCTATTACATTGATTGCCCCTTCACACTATCAGACTGTACTGAGATACAGTGGCAGGCCTACCGCCCCTGCCACCCCCACGACAGCTGGGGCGCTGGCAAGGGGGGTATGTCAGGTGCCCGCCCGGCCTCCAATATCTACGGGGGCCTAGGTCCCTGCAGTTACACCCCTGCTGAGATATAAGCAAAGAAGCAGTGACTAGTGCCAGTAACATGGGGACTGCCTGTTCATGTTCTTTTTCCAAATATTATCCTTAAGGTGGGTTAAAGTTTAGTTAAATGGAGATGTCCTTTCCCAAACACAACATCCCATTGGAACAAATGTAATTGTTGTTGGTAATGAGCCTCTATGCACAAAAGCAGATTTTCCATTAAACACAGTCACTGTCAATGTCTGTACTGTATCAGATCCCATGCTTTTGAGTTTGTATCAAATAGAAATAGTGTATATTCATGCGTAAACCACTAGATGTCAGTAAAGAATCAGTTTTTTCACTAAACCATGTAACAGTCAAACACTGTTGCTAATCTGGTGACCTGATAAAGTCCTTAAAGGTGGCCATACATATATATGCAATATTACTTACCTGACCAAGCGCTCACGCAACGTTCATGCGATCCTGCTAGAACCACCTCTCCCGATATTATATTTGACCAACATGTGATCACAGAAATACAAAATTAAGGAGCGTGCACACTGCTCAATAAATCACGACATCTCCCGGTAAAATTCAAAGGTCCGTCTTTATTAGAGTCGAAAAACATGAGTCATGAAGCCTGACGTGTTTCGTGCTACAAGAGCACTTAATCATAGGCAGGTAAGCTGACTCCTGGGTGAGGCGGATGCTCCTTAAATCCACACGCAGGTGGTCAAGGGCTCCGCCTCTCCCCAATCTTAAAGGGATACAAAGAATACAATGTAGCATTATAATAAGAAACACAGGGCAGCAATATACAATATATATAAGTTTGATCCTTTGTGTACCACAAAGGGTCCGAAAACAATAAACAGAGCAAAAATCAAGGAATACAGCTAATAAAAAATCATATTATCTCGATAAGTCAAATAATAATAATAATAATGACAAACTGAACAAAAATAACCAATCCAAATAATAAATAAAGATCAGATCAGAGTACACAAAGGAGATAAGCCAAAGCACATCCCCTTCGTGAGTAAAATAAATGAACTGGAACTAAATATTAACCTAAGAAAACATAATTAGGTACACAATAAGGGGGAAAAGAAATTCACCAAAATCCTATATGCCGTCAAATTACCCTATGAACCCTGTTATATCAAAGGAATTGTCCTTAATTTTGTATTTCAAGGATTGGAAGAGCAGTGGTGACAGGCTCGGGGCTTGTTTGCACCTGGGCCTCCCCTACGAGCGGTGAGTGCCTGTATTTCATACTATTTGGTTCCCGCACTATTTGGCTCTGGAGACGCTAAGCGGCCATCTCATTAGCGAAGGGTCTGGGGTATATGCACCTGGACCATCCATTTCTACGTGTGAGTTTCTCACTTACCATTTAATCATTTGATACACTGCCTGTTAGCTGTTTTCCCAGCTTAGTGCTTAAGATTGCTTTTACACTTTGCATTTCTTATTCATTGCCATGTTTTACTCGGCCCTTAGTGCAGGTACTTAAATATTTATTTAGAGTTATACAGGACCTGCTAGGTGGTAGTTTTCTATCCACAATTGGCTTTATTTTGTATTGTTTATGTATCAACATGAATGGGATTTTGTGATCGCATTTCGGTCGAATATAAGATTGGGAGAGGTGGTTCTGGCAGGACGATGAACGTCGCGTGAGCGATTTATCGGGTAAGTAATATCGCATATGTGTATGGCCACCTTCAGGGTGGGGAAATGGCACATTTTCTTGCACGCTAATGATCACTAGTGTGTGAGAATCTCAGAGCAGTGCATGTCGATGTGGGGTGCCCCATTGCATGCACTGTGTTACAATCCATTTTCATAGCGCAGCAATAAGCATTTTTTTGCAGATTGCATACGATCTATTGCAGACTATTGTCCAGATCACAGCACAAACAGACAGTAACATGCATCTGGTCTGGACAGTCTGGTCTGGCAGCTTTTCTAAGCCTCTTTCTGACAGTTGCTCATTGCACTTTTGTTTAGGCTCTCTGCTATTAGAGTAGTTTCTCATTCTTGTCTCTTATTTTCTACTGAACGGCCCTAAACGGCCCTCTGCAGAGTCTCAAATGACCTACAAACTGCCAAAGCCAAAGGCCAGTTCTCAGTCCTCATTCTCCTCGTCCAATCTTTGATACTGTGGACCTCTCTCTTCTTATGCAGAGTCTATACTCTCTGGGCATCCGAAATCGAGCTGCCACGTGGTTGTCTTCTTATCTCTCTAACAGATCTTTCTCTGTCTCTTTTGTTAATTTTGTTTCCACTTAGTGTGGGGGTCCCCCAGGGCTTTAGGACCATTACTGTTCTCCCTCTACACTATCTCTCTGGGAGAAATAATCGGTTCTTTCGGCTTTAAGTATCACTTATACCCTGATGATACCCAAATTTACTTGTCCACCCCCCGCGCTAACCACCGAAGTTCAATCCCAAATCTCTAAATGTCTGCTCTCTATCTCTTCCTGGATGGCGCACCGCCGCCTTAAACTCAATCTATCCAAAACTGAATTAATCATTCCCCCCCCTAAACTGGGACCTAGTCCTCCCTTCTCCATCTCTATTGGCAATATGGTCATTAACCCAGTTGAATCTGCACGCTGCCTTGGAGTTATCTTTGACTGCTCTCTTTCCTTCCATCACCACATTAACAATGTCACTAGGACGTGTAGTTTTCTCCTTCGCAATATTGCCAAGATCCGCCCTTTCCTCTCTCACTCCACTACTAAAATGCTCATCCATGCCCTTGATGTTATTTAACAAACATTCAGTCACAGAATACCATGTGATAGTAAAATACCACAATGGTATTTTATGGGGATTGTAGATCTATGATCGCGTTTTCGTAGATTTATGATTTTTACAGAAGTTGGGCCATATTTATAGCGTTACTGTGCCTTTAATGATCATTAATTTCTTTGATCGTTACTTTAATTAATATCTTAAATTAACGATCAAAGAAATTAATTCCGATCGTAAAGGCACAGTAACGTCATACTAATAGATGGCCCAACTTCTGTATCTAGCTCCTGGGGCCCAGACTCAGAGAATCAGAGAAATAGATGGAGAGAATCAGAGAAACAGATGGAGACTGGGGAGGACAATCAGTAATATATACCTGACATATATGAAAAAAAACTCTCAATACTGATGAAAACTATGTACCAGTATCCCTTGCATTTACTAACCAGAGATACACAGTGAAATCTCTCAGTACAGAAATCCCTTGAAGGATAATTACTTTAAGAAACAGCCCCCTCCCTTATTGACCCAATTTCATCTACTCAGGGTCTGTCCCCACCTTTTTACTCCTCGCCTCTAGCCAATAGAGGGCCCTGGACTGGGGAAGGCGGCATGGACACACCAAACCACCTATAGTAACTTTAGTATTGCAGCAGGTCTAATGTACCCCATTGGGTAATGACCGCCAAATCCCTACTTTTACCTCCTTTACAGGTTTATGAGCTTTTTGCAAGCTAGTGTATCCGTACAGCAGGTGGTTCCTGCAGCCATCGCATTTCCTTAGTGATTGACAGTGGTGAGGGATTGATGGACTTAAAGGTAAATATCCTAATTCAGGAATGGCAGGGAGCAAGGTAAATATTGGGTTCTGGGGGACCTGTTTGTAGGTTAAATGGTTTTTCAGGGGCGTGAACAAGAAATACCTAGAAATATAAGTGATGTTTTAATATTTCCTTTAAATTCAATAAAAACGGTTAGTGTTAAGGCCCACATGTGCAGGGGCCAACCCACGACGCTCGATGAGTTCCTGTTTCAGCTGACAATCATGCTGTGTATGGGCACTTTGTTATCCGAAAAGAATGTTCGGTCAGGGCTCATTGCCTGATTATCAATGAGCCCCAACCGAACGTTTCCTTTTGTCCGACAAAGTGGCCATTGTCAGCTGAAACGGCACTCATACACATTGTGCGTCGTGGATCAGAATTAATAGAGATTAAATGAAATCAGTGTCAGAATTAATACAGATTAAATGAAATCAGTGTCAGAATTAATACAGACTAAATGCAATCAGTGTCAGAATTAATAGAGATTAAATGCAATCAGTGTCAGAATTAATGCAGATTAAATGAAATCAGTGTCAGAATTAATACAGACTAAATGCAATCAGTGTCAGAATCAATACAGATTAAATACATTCAGTGTCAGAATTAATAGAGATTAAATGCAATCAGTGTCAGAATTAATACAGATTAAATGAAATCAGTGTCAGAATCAATACAACTACTTTAGTGGTCCAGTAATGGTTAAATTTTAGTTTTGGGTGGACATGCCCTTTATTCTGAAACGGATTGATTTATCTCTATTCATTCTGTATTAATTATCTGACACTGATTGGCATAATTTCTTAGTATTAATCTGAACTGTGCATTAGTATTAATTCTGACTGATTCATAAATGAATTGCATTTAATTCTAGTATCCATACTGATTTAATCTCGTTTGTAGCAATCGAATGATTGCATTAACCTTTAATCTGTATTAATTTGACACTGATGCATTTAATCTCGTATATATTCTGACCACTGATTGTTAAATATTGCAGCGTGACTCTAGTTATTATCTGTATTAATCGACATGATTGCATTTATCTTTACTCTGTATATTCTGACAATCGGCTTTATCATCTATATAAATCTGTATTATAATTTGCTGACAACGATTGCATTTTAACTCTATTAATTCTGTACTACTCTGAAATGATGCAATTTAATCTCTATTAATTCTGGACAACTGACTGACTTGATTGCATTTTAAGCTATAATTCATCCTGTATTAATTATGCAAAACGATTGCATTTAACTCATTATCTGTAATAATTGTTATGACACCTGATTGCTTTAAATCGTATTAATTCTGACACTGCATTGCTTTAATTGTATACATTCTGCTGATTGCACTACATTAATTCTGTACATCTGACACGAGGATTTATTTCATCTTATAATTCTCGAACTGTTGATTTAATTCTGTCTAATTCTTGGACACTCTGATTGCATTTAATCTTATAATTCTGACACTGATTGAATTTATAATCTCTTTAATCTGAATGATTGATTTACTGACGCTTTAATCTGTTTGTTATAAAAACGAGTATTAACATAAATTCTTTGATTCATTTTGACACGTCTTTACGTCTTAATTCTGACGATGCTGATATGTATCTTTAGACTGACACTGATTATATCTGTATATTTGAACTGATATTAACCTATAATATCTGCGATGTAATTCTGACGCACTGATTGCATTTATCCTATTATTCTGCGACACTGATTGCATTTATCTCTATTAATTCTGACAGGACACACTAGTAACAACTGATTGCATTTAGTCTGTAGTTAATTCTGAGACCACTGATTCATTTAATTTGTATATAATTCTGACACTAGATTTTCATTTAATCTCTATTAATCTGATCCACGACGCACAATGTGATGAGGCCCCGTTTCCAGCTGACAATGGCCACTTTGTGGGACAAAAGGAAACGTTCGGTTGGGGCTCATTGATAATCAGGCAATGAGCCCTGACCGAACATTCTTTTCGGATAACAAGTGCCCATACACAGCATGATTGTCAGCTGAAACAGGAACTCATCGAGCGTCGTGGGTTGGCCCCTGCACATGTGGGCCTTAACACTAACCGTTTTTTATTGAATTTAAAGGAATATTAAACACACATATATTTCTAGGTATTTTCTTGTTCACGCCCCTGAAAACCCATTTAACCTACAAACAGGTCCCCCAGAACCCAATATTTACCTTGCTCCCTGCATTCCTGAAATTAGGATATTTACCTTTAAGTCCATGCAATCCCTCACCACTGTCAATCACTAAGGAAATGCGATGGCTGCAGGAACCACCTGCTGTACGGATACCTAGCTTGCAAAAAGCTCATAAACCTGTAAAGGAGGTAAAGTAGGGATTGGCGTGCATTACCCAATGGGGTACATTAACCTGCTGCAATACAAAGTTACAGAGGTGGTTTGGTGTGTCCATGCCGCCTTCCCCAGTCCAGGCCCTCTATTGGCTAGAGGCGAGGAGTAAAAAGTGGGGACAGACCTGAGTAGATGAAATTGGGTTCAATAAGGGAGGGGCGCTGTTTCTTAAAGTAATTATCCTTAAGGGATTTCTGTACTGAGGATTTCACTGTGTATCTCTGGTTGTAAATGCAAGGATACTGTACATAGTTTCAATCAGTATTGTAGAGTTTTTTTTCATATATGTCATATATATTCACTGATTGTCCTCCCCAGTCTCCCAGTCTATTTCCTCCTTCCATCTGATTTCCTCTGAGTCTGGGCCCAGAGCTAGATACAGAAGTTGGGCCATATTAGTAGCGTTACTGTGCCTTTACGATCGTTAATTTCTTTGATCGTTAATTTAAGATATTAATTAAATTAATGATCAAAGAAATTATGATCATTAAAGGCACAGTAACGCTATAAATATGGCCCAACTTCTGTAAAAATCATAATCTACGAAACCGATCATAGTACTATCCCCATAAAATACCATTGTGTTATTTTACTATCACATGGTATCTGTTACTGAATGTTTGTTAAATAACATCAAGGCATGATGCATTTTAGTAGTGGAGTGAGAGAGGAAGGGCGGATCTTGGCAATATTGGCGAAGAGAAAACTACACGTCCTAGTGCACATTGTTAATGTGGTGATGGAAGGAAAGAGAGCAGTCAAAGATAACTCAAGGCAGCGTGCAGATTCACTGGGTTAATGACCATATTGCCAATAGAGATGGGAAGAGGACTAGGTCCCAGTTTAGGGGGGGGAATGATTAATTCAGTTTGATGGATTTGAGTTTAAAGGCGCGGTGCGCCATCCAGGAAGAGATAGAGAGCATACATTTAGATATTTGGATTGAACTTCAGGGGTTAGCGCGGGGGTGGACAAGTAAATTTGGGTATCACAGGGTATAAGTGATACTTAAAGCCGAAAGAACCGATTATTTCTCCCAGAGAGATAGTGTAGAGGGAGAACAGTAATGGTCACAAGCGAGGCCCTGGGGGACCCCCACACTAAGTAAACAAAATTACAAAGAGGACAGAGAAATTCTGTTAGAGAGATAAGAGACACCACTTGGCACTCATTTCGGAGCCCAGAGAGTATAGACTCTGCTAAGAGAGAGAGGTCCACAGTATCAAGATTGGACAGGAGAATGAAGGACTGAGAACTGGCCTTTGGCTTTGGCATTTGTATAGTTCATTTGAGCCTCTGCAGAGGGCCGTTTAGGCGTTCAGTAGAAATAAGAGACAAGGAATGAGAAACTACTCTAATAGCAGTAGAGCCTAAACAAAATTGCAATGAGCAACTGTCAAAAGAGGCTTAGAAAAGCTGCCAGACCATAACTGTCCAGACCAGATGCATGTTACTGTCTGTTTGTGTGTGATCTGGACAATAGTCTGCAATAGATCGTATGCAATCTGCAAAAAAAGCTTATTGCTGCGCTTATGAAAATGGATTTTAACACAGTGCAGGCAACGGGGCACCCCACATCGACAGCCGCTGCTCTGAGTTCTCACACACATGTGATCATTAGCCGTGCAAGAAATGGGCCATTTCCCCACCTGAAGGTGGCCATACACATATGCGATATACTTACCCCATAATCGCTCACGACGTTCATCGTCCTGCCAGAACCAGCCTCTCCAATCTTATATTCGACCGAAATGCGATCACAAAATCCCATTCATGTTGATACATAAACAATACAAAATAACGCTAATTGTGGAATGAAACCCCCACCTAGCGAGGTCTGTCTAATCTAATAAATATTTAAGTACCTCACTAAGGGCCGATAAAACATGCAATGAATAAGAAATGCAAAGTGTACCAGAGATTCTTAAGCACTACTCTTGGAATACAGTCTAACAGTAGTGTATCAAATGATTAAATGGTAGTGAGTAAACTCACACGTAGAAATGGATGGTCGCAGGTGCATATACCCGGCAGAACCCTTCGCTAATGAGATGGCCGCTAGCGTCTCCAGAGCCAAATAGTGCGGGAACCAAATAGTATGAAATACAGGCCTCACCCGCTCGTAGGGAGGCCCAGTTGCAAACAAGCCCCGAGCCTGTCACACTGCTCTTCCAATCCTTGAAATACAAATTAAGGACAATTCCTTGATATAACGGGTTCATGGGTGTAATTTGACGCATATAGGATTTGGTGAATTCTTTTTCCCCTTATTGTGTACCTAATTATGTAATTTCTTAGGTTAATATTGTAGTTCCAGTTTCATTTATTTTAACTCACTAAGGGGATGTGCCTTTGGCTTATCTCCTGTTGTGTACTCTGATCTGATCTTTAGTTATTATTTGGATTGGTTATTTTTGTTCAGTTTGTCATTATTATTATTATTATTTGACTTATGAGAATAATATGATTTTATTAGCGGTATTCCTGATTTTGCTCGTTTATTGTTTCGACCCTTTGTGGTACACAAAGGATCAAACTTATATTATATTTGTAATTGCTGCCCTGTGTTTCTTATTATAATGCTACATGTATCTTTTGTATCCCTTTTAAGATTGGGAGAGAGCGGAGCCCCTACCACCTGCGTGGGGATTTTAAGAGCATCTTCCTCACCCAGGAGTCAGCTTACCTGCCTATGATTAAGTGCTCATTGTGCACGAAACACGTCACGCTCAGACTCATGTTTTTTCGACTTCTAATAAAGACGGACCTTTTGACATTTTACCGGTAGATTGTCTTGATTTTATGAGCAGTGGTGCACGCTCCTTAATTTTTGTATTTCTGTTATCCATGTTGGTCAAATTAATAACAGGGAGAGGTGGTTCTAGCCGGATCCGCATGAACGTTGCGTGAGCGCTTGGTCAGGTAAAATATTTCATATAGATGTATGGCCACCTTTAAGGACTTTATCAGGTCACCAGATTAGCAACATGTTGACTGTTACATGGTTTTATGAAAAAACTGATTCTTTACTGACATCTAGTGTGTTTTACGCATGAATATACACTTATTTCTATTTGATACAAACTCACAAGCAGGGATCTGATACAATGTACAGACATTGGCAGTGACTGTGGTTAATATGGGAAAATCTGCTTTTGTGCACAGAGGGCTCATTACCAACAACAATTACATTTGTTCCAATGGGATGTTGTGTTTGGGAAAGACATCTCCATTTAACTAAACTTTAACGCCACCTTAGGATAATATTTGGAAAAGAAACCTGAACAGGCCAGTCCCCATGTTTACTGGCACTATTCACTGCTTCTTTTCTTATATGCTCAGCAGGGGTGTAACTGCAGGGCCTAGGCCCCCGTAATATGTATTGGAGGCCGGGCGGAGCACCTGACATAACCCCCCTTGCCAGCGCCCCAGCTGTCGTGGGGGTGGCAGGGGCGGTAGGGGCCTGCCCACTGTATCCCAAGTACCGTCCGATAGTGTGAAGGGGCAATCACTGTAATGGCCAGTATCGTTCCTGCTGCTTGTGATTTGCTGTAAAACGCCTTTCTTTGACCGAAAAAGTGTAACAGTGTAACCAGTTTTTGTTAATATCAGTGAATAACAGGCAGGTACATTCACTGCTTTCCTTCTCCATACTTAGGAGTGACAGTGTAACCAGTTGGTAGATTAGTTTACTATCAGTGAGATACAAGGCAGGCGCCATTCACTGCGTTCCTCTTCCTACATTAGATGTTACCTGTAACAGTTGGAAGATTATTTACTATCGTGAGATACAAGGCAGGTCCATTCACAGCTATTTCCTTCTCCTACTTAGGAGGTGCAGTGTGAACCAGTTGTGATAGTTACTATCATGAGATACAAGGCAGGTCCATTTTCACTGCTTTTCCTTCTCCCTACATATAGGAGGTGACAGTGTAGCCAGTTTGAAGAAGTAGTTACTATCATGAGGATACCAGGCAGGTCTTCACTGTTTTCTTTCTTTCTACATTAGGGTTGACATTGTACCAGTTTGGAAGAATAGTAAAACTATCAGTGAGGTATAGGCAGATTATATATTATATATGATTTTACATCATTTATTCTAATCCATTCACTGCGTTCCTCTCCCTACAATAGGGGTGACAGTGTAACTAGTTGGAAGATTAGTTTACTATCAGTGAGATACAAGGGCGGTCCTTCCCACTTTCCTTAACGCCACATTGGGAGGTGACAGTGTAACCATTTGGAGATTAGTACTATCAGTGAGGTACAAGAGAGGTCCCTTCACCGCTTTCCTTATCCCTACATTCGGAAGTGACAGTGTAACCGTTGGAATATTAGTTTTACTATCAGTGAGATACAAGGCGGTCCATTCACTGCTTTCCTTCTCCCCACATAGGAGGTGACAGTGTAACCAGTTTGAAGATTATAACCTGTCCTCCAAACCACACTCCAACCACCTTGTTCTCCACACCTACACATCTTAACACCTGAGTCTCCAACCATCACCCCCAAAACATGTCTTTGCATGCATCCCAACACCGCCTCCAACCACACTCCAAACACCTGGAGTCGACACAGACATCCCCAACACCGGTCTTCACCCCAGCCCATGCAAAACAACGGTCGCCAACCAAACGCCAACACCGGGCGCCAAACCCACAACGACAAACAACATGTTCCTACACCTAACGCAATCCCGAAACACGCCTGCCTCCACCTAATCCTAACACCTGTCTCCACAACACACACCAACACCGGTCTTTCCCAGCCCAACACTCCAAACACCTGTCTCCACCCACATCCAAACACCGTCTTCACCACAGTCCAACACCTGTACCTGCACGTTATACAACACCTGGCCTATCCAGCCACAATTCCAACAACCTATCCCCACCCAAATTCAACACCTGTCTACCAGCCACAACTCCAACACCTGTTTCTCCCCCCCAGCCACACCCCAAAACCTGTCTCCACCCAAATTGATCAAAACACCTGGCCCTCAAGCAAGACCTGTCGCTGCCCCCCTCTCCCCTGGCGCTGCTAAAACACCGACGCACACCGAAAGCCCAACACCGGTCGCCACCCGCAGGACCCAAACACCTGGGTATCCACCCACACCCCCAACACCGGTGCTTCGCCTAACCATTGTCCACATCCCAACACTTGTTCTCCAACCACATCTAACACCGGGTCGCCAGCAACACCCCAAACACCCGGTCGTACACCCACAACCAAACGCCGGGCGCCACCCACAGCCCAACCCCTGGGGCGCCGCCCAAAGACCAACACCTGTCTCCAAAACCCACACTTCACCTTGTTACTCCCATTACCAAACACTGTCTCCACCCAATCCCAACACGTGTCTCAGCCACCACTCCAACACACCTGTACGCCAGGCAACCACAAACCCCAACCCTGTCTCCACCCACACCCCCCAACACGCTTATCCAGCTACCACTCCCAAAACCTGTCTCACCCACATCCCAATACCTGTCTCTATTGCCACTCCCAACAACCTAGGGTCCACCCACATCGTCACACTATCTCCCAGCAACATCCCAACACCTGTTCCACCCCACCACTTCCAACACCTGTCTCCAGCCCACACCTCCAACCTATCTCCACAACCACACCCCACACCTATCTCCACCACACACTACCAACACCTGACTCCACCTACAACCACACCTGTCCCACCCTCATCCCAACCACTGTCTCCCCCCAACCCCAGGCCCACACCTTATTCCTCCAACCCAACACCTGTCTCTCACCCACATCTCAACCACCCTTTCTCCACCCACACTCACCACCACACTGTACTCCAACTTATATCCCGACACCATTCTCCACCCACATTGCTTACACTGTGCGTCCAGCAACAGCCCCAACACCTGTCTCCACCTCCAACCACACCACCCTTCCTCCAACCATCTCCTAAAACACGTGTCTCCACCCTCATCCTAACACCTTCTCCACTCCACCCACACCCCAACACGGTCCTCCAGCCACACTCACCCCACCTGGTCTTCACCCACATCCACAACACCTGTCTTCAGCCCCACCACAGTCCGACACCTGTTCTATCACGTAATACCAACACCTGCATCAGCCACACTCCACAACCCTATCACCAACCACATCCCACACCTGTCTCCAGCCACACCTCCAAACACCTGTCTCCAGCCACACCCCAACCCTATACTCCAACCCACATATCACACCTGCCTCCGCCACCACTCAACAAACACCTGTACCCACTACATCCCAACACCTGTCTCCACCCTCACCCAACACCTGTCTCCACCCACACCCTAACCACCGGCTCGCGCCACATCCCAAAACCTTCTTCGCCAGCCACACTCCCACACCTGACTCCAACCTTATCCGACACACGTTTCCACCACACATCTTAACACCTGTCTCATCAACGACCCCAACACTTGTCCTCCACCCCAACCAAACACCTGTCTCCACCCACCCACATCTCCAAGCACACTCCAAGCACCATCTCCACAACCAACCCTGTCTCCAGCAAAACCCACCACAAACCCCAACACCACCATCCAGTCTACCCCCACCAACTCTCCACCCCAACCCAACAAAAACCCTACCCAGCTACACTCACAACCTCTCCACCAAACCACCATCCCACCTGTCTATCCACATCCCAACACAGCTCACCAACCACCCACCAAACACAAACAGCCTGTAACTCCACCACCACCACCCCCTTTCCCCCCCCACAAACAACCTCACCCCACCACAACACCCCCGACAGTACCACCTTACATCCTCACCAACCATACCAACAACAACCTTTTCCAGGCACCAACTCCACAACATCTGTCTCCACCCACATCCCAACTACTATGTACTCTACTCACAGAAACATGACCACAACCTGCTCCACCCCCAACACCTGTCTCCACCCACATTCCCAAACAACCGGTTTCCTCCCCACCACTAAATCCTATTTCAACAGCCACCAACTCCAAAACATCTGTTCTCCACCCACACCCCACACTTCCCACCCACATCCCAACACCTGTCTCACCCACATCTCCAACACCTGTCCATCACCCGACATCCCATACACCCGTCTCACAAAAAACACCTTCTTATCACACGAACCTGCCTCCCCCAGCTATCCTCAAACTACCTATCTCCAGCCACTCGTCCCACACCTGTCCACCATCCTCTACCCAACCACCTGTCTCCACCCACAATCCCAACACCGGTCTCCATCCCACATCCCAAAACCTGTCTACCTTCCTCTTCCAACCCCGTACTTCCATCCTCATTCCAACCCCCTGTTTCTTCAAACCTCACCCCAACCACCTGTCTTCACTATCATCACGGTCTCACCTACACAACTCTCCACCCACCAACACCTGTCTTCCCACACTCAACACTTCTGGACCCAATAACACCTATGTCTCACCCAACATCCCAGACCACCTCTCTCAAGCCACATCAGTCCGTCGCCAAGTAAACGTACACATTCCAGGACACTCATGCGCGACACACACACCACTCAACGCCCACCATGTGCTCCAGGACAAGACCCTTAAGTTTTAAGGACCCCATAATCCGTGCCATAATCGTGCAATGGTGAATGGTAATTGGGGGGTAGATTCGACAGAGAGGTGCTTGTACAATATTTGATCCACTCTCATCGGAAACCTCGCCAAAAGACTTGCAATATAAGTGGTTATTTATTATTGAGTTTCTTATCACGTCGTTCAATGAATTCAATAATTTCACTTTGGGCTTAGTTTGAAATATTTTGGCCAACCGGCACACACGGATCGTACGACCACATGGGATGTCGATACCGATTTGTAGCATCTATGGTCACCATTATGGAGAACAACCCGTACCTGCATGAATCATTTCGAATGCCAAGCATTCTGGCATCTGGGAGTTCTTTGGCTTATAGCTGGAAAAGTTTTGGATATTTTCTAAAGGTGTGAGGCTGGTTGGGACATTAGAATCTGTTGCTTAAAGTTATGCTATTGGACATATTAGAGTCTTAGTTTAACACTAAGAGATTGACCGAATGTTCCTTAACGTTCGGTTTGTTTTTTAAATCGTCTGAACTTCCGCGTTAAAATTTGTTGGATTATATACAAAAAAATAAGTAAATGGTGTAACTTAATTATTAAGGCTCTGGGCACCTGGGAAATGGTCTGCGGCGAACACGACCCTTATCACCACAAATTATTTAACCAACTAACTTTCCCCCCGATCTACATTGAGGGTATGCTGGGGGGCAATTGAGTGGTGTGTGAAACCACTTTCATTCGAGGGATGGTTAACCAAAATCGCAAGGACTACATCCCGATGGTTACCCGAATATCGAACTCTCGCCGCAGCTCGAGGGTTACTGAATTCGAATATTCAATAACATTGAAGTTGAAAAACCAACCTAGTTCGGATAGTTTGGAGTAGTTCGTAAAAAAACTCTTATTAAAGTTTCGAACCGACTATCGAGTTCACGTGTTCTGGAGATTTTTCCAATCCATCACTGCACCCTTGTAATCATTTTACCCACAAAATGGCTTGATGCCTCTCGGGTGCCATTTTAAGAGATGAATATGAAGCTGAAAAATTATAAGTAACCATAATGAATTCTATCTTCAGTAACTTAAAAGATGGCTTTATATCTCCACCTCTGGAATGAACTCAATATTGTGCAACATCATCATATCATCATCAATCATACAGAGGATAGTATATGGGGTTCGAATAAACCCGTTTTCGGAATCGAATCTGAGGGTTTCACGCAGCCCAGATCCCGAACGAAACTGTTTGACTACCCAGATTTCAACGGCACCCAGAAATTGTAATTTCGATTTCATTGAAAATTGAAATTTAAACCGCAAAATGAAAAGTAGATCTTATGTGCGGTAACACCTTGGAAAGACTAGAAATTGTGATTTCGGTCACCCTGTAATTGGTAAATCGGTTAACCCCGCGAAAGTAGGGCACCCCGATTTCGGTAATTGCCGAGTGCGGAAGCTGGTTGAGAAAACAGCACCGATATGAGGGGGAAAAAAGACGTTTTTTTTTTTGTTTAAAATAAGTTTTGGTTATAGGGACGGGTTTTCCCCAGGACCATGTCCCAGGTTTCCGTCTCGTTCTGTTCTTATGTACAGTAACCTACTATACTTGGTCCCCTCAAAATGGACCAGAAAAACTTGAGAAAGGGTTTTTTTCTCTCAGCATAGACGTGTGGGCCTTGGGCGGTTTCAAAGGGGCTCAAAGGGGGTTTGAAAGCGAAAAATGGGAAAAAACGGAAGACTGAAAATGTTCGAAACGTCTCGAAACATTCTTAATCAATCATACTCATATTATGCCAAAAAAACATCATATCAATCATGCTCAACTCATTCGCAAATTGGTAACAACATCAATCTATATTGCATTTCTGCAGGATGTAGTCCCGGACACACATACCGTATTTCAAAGTGAATTTGGAAAATGCTACATCAGATCAATATCCTTTAATAGGGCTGGATATAGGTTTTGGTGGGGACACACTCCTAGAAACGAGTGTTGGGTCTTAAGATTTTTATGGGAGGCAATTTGTTTTGCTATGGCTAACATAATGAACCATTTTTGTTTGGGCAACAAACACCTGTTAAATTGCCCCTTTCCTGGCGAATGTGCCCCTTCTCTATATTATAAAGCTATATACCCGCATGCAACCTATAGGCCTTGGTTAGAATGGGATTCTTAATTTTGTATCCATTTTAATATCCATATCAGAATTGTTCGTAACAGGGAAATCTTTCTTAAGCCCGGATATGTAAGTAAGATTGGACCGTTGACCTCGTTGTGTCCCGGAATGTGGCTATTATTGCCATGTAGGCTAATGAGTCACAATGTGACTTTTCACCACATTCTCGATGATTCAGCCCACTTAATCTTGCATATTGGCTACTTGACAAAAAAATGATCTATGAATAGTTTAACTTCGTAAGAAAAAACCATTGTTCCTTTAGATGTTTTAATGGGGGTTGATGCAAAAAAACAAGTAAGCGAGGTTGTAAAAAGGTTATGCCTGTTGCTTCTTCATGCTTTACAGCAACCAATCGAATGCTGCGCTACTGCTTTGAGATAGTAAAAAATCTCACGTTTTTAAATCTGGCATGCTGAAAAGTTTGATTAAACAGTGGCAAAACCTTTGCATTGTAAGTTGTTGGACGGTATTGGCCCCCAACAAATATAGGTAATATAAAACCAAAAAAAATTTGTGGAGCGCATTGCAGTAATTCTTTTCCTGTGTCATACCCTTAAGGATTCCTGGAAATTGTCATTTCAATGGCTCATGCTAAACATACCTGCCTTGTCACCATCCTACGCATCCACATAATGTTCTGACGATAACCCCCGGTTATACAACTCCTCCTATATGGCAATGTTATATTTACGCGGCTTTCCCCTCACTTTTTCATTGCTTGTCGTTGCAAACATAATTTGTCTGTCAACAATTCTTACTCATCTGCAAATCCACCTTAATGATTTCCGAAGCCTTGGTATTTGAATGATTCATAGCATTACATTTATAATAATAAGATTAATTAAAAATAACATAATGTTAAACAGTGAAGAAACTATTTGAGAAACACAATGTAACCAGCACTTGTGTCAAGCAGGAGAATTCACAAGCAAACACCAACCATCAGTATCCACGTATCCCTAAAGAGTCACTTTTCTCTAAAGTAGACCTGGTGTTCAGCACCAAGCAAAACATGTGTTTAAAACTTATTGAAAAATGGCGGTTGCCGCATGAGAAAGCTGTGGACTGTGTAGGATAGGCCGCACTAGTGCAATGTCACTATAATTGCTTGCGAATGCAGGTGAGGGGGGTGCCAGTTCGCCAGGCGTGGGCCGGAGTGGGGGGTGGGGGGGGGGTGCGGGGGGGGGGTGCGCCGGGGGGGGGGGGGTCCGTGGGGGGGGGGGTGGGGTATGACGGACAGGCGTTTATTTTGTTTTTTTAAACAGACGGTAAAACCCATGTGAGATTGGTTGTATGCGGCCCATTTTCAACATGCATGGCAGTCCAGCTTCACACAGGTCCCACAATGATGGGTCAGCAGTGCTTTGCGTTTCTAGTTTTAGTGTCTGGAATCAATTTGGCCTTTATACCGACTTGGGTCCGTGTGGAGTTGTCAGACATTTCACATAATAAATAATCTATGAGAAAAAACTTATTTTTGCAGCAGTTTTTTTGCCCGTTTTATTCAAATTATTCCTGTACAAATATCCAAATAAAATGGCACAGGGGAAGCAAAGGACCAGAAACGCGGACACCACGCAGACAAATAGACAGCACAGCAGGAGACATGAGAAAGAAAAACCCATGGCTGTTAAAATGCCAATGACAAAACAGGAGCGGCGGACAAAAAACATGCGCGTTTCCTCTAAATTGCAACACAAAAAAACACAATGCAATTGAAACTTAGTGCGGCACCTTGCCCTAACACATTTGCGGACCCCCAAAGAGGTTTTGTATCGAGCAAAAATCATCATGGATTCAATGTAAATAGGATATCTAATCTTTATTTTACAGTGTAGATGATAAATAACCGTAATTCATTTTTACTTGGTAATCCAATGATTATGTGCCTAGCCAGTTATTATAAGTGTTCCGTAGTTGTAAAATAAATCCTGCTCCAACAAGGTAAAAATAACAGTGCAGTGTTAACGTTAAGTACTAGCTAGGGTAAAATGACGCGCTTTCTGGGGAGGACTTGCGATGAAGAGATTCCCAGGGAAAAGATTCATATTGACTCTCCTGGCTCGGGGTGGAAGTATTTAAGTGGCAAACTATTATCTGGTGTATTTACTTAAATTCGCCCAGCTGCTGGCGAATGGGCTGTGGTGCTTTGCGAGTGTCTTACTGCCGATTACTCACGCAGCGGATTTGCACGCCGGTTAAGTCGGGTTAGGGTAATAAAGGACAAAAAGTACCTGATAACGATTTAAACGTTACGGCTGCACCATTAACTGCTGTTATAAACCTACCCGTAGTAGATTTCTATGGGTGTAACGAAACTTACTCCGCTCGGTAACAGGGTGGGAGGCGTTCGACGTCATGACGTCACGACCGCCGACACGCGGGCGGCGCGAAATTGAAGAGCGGTGTCTCATGGACCGGTGCCCGATTGTAGCATCCGCTACTCCCTAGGGCTCATGCTACTACCTGCCGTGGATCCTGCTCCTCTATACTCACGTTGCCTGCATCCTATACTTACCTTCGCCTGTATCCAGTAACTACATTGCCGGTTTCCCAGTGTCTAACCCTGCCTGCATAGCCAGTTGCCTGCATCCAATTACTACCTTGCCTGTATCCAAGTACCTACCTTGCCTGTGTTCCAGGGGTCTCACCCTGCCTGCATCCAGTCTTGCCTGAATCAAATAATTACCTTGCATGGTTCCAGGTTGTCACTGCTGCATCCAGGTTGCCTGATCCAATACTTACCTTGCCTGCTATCCAGCGCTACCTTAGCCGGGTTTCCAGTGTCTCCTGCCTGCATACCAGTCTTTGCATGCACAATTAATTACCTTGCCTGTAGCCAGCCTACCCTACCTTGCCGGTTTACAGTTTGTCTCACCACTTGCTGCATCAGTCAGTTTGCCCTGCCATCCAGACATACAGCCTTGCAGTTCCCAGCAGCCTCTGATCCTGCACTTCGGTACTGTAGTCCTTCTCTAAAAGCGTACTGTGAGACACGGCCGGCGCCATTTATTACAGTACAATCGGGCCATGAAACGCCGACTGAGGGGCTATGGATGAATTGAGTAAAACTCTCCAGGCTTTGTCAAAACGCATGGACCCTGTGTGAAACACCATCAGGGCCAGTGGCCCGTTTATGGATACCCTTGCGGCTCGCGGATACACCCAGCTGCCTGCCGAATGCTCCGCCGGGTTGATGCTACCCTGCAAACGTCCGGTCCGGTCGATCCATACTCTCGGAGAGAGCCCCGCATCCTCCCACACGAACGGTTTGATGGTGAGCCCAAGGCCTAGCCGTGGCGATTCATTAATCAGTGCTGAATTCCAATTTCGAACTTCAACCATAGATTTTGGATCGGAATCGCCGATAAGGTGGGTACATCATCGCCTGTTGGAAGGGCAATGCACTGGCCTGGCTTCATCCTCCTATGGAAAAAAAAGACGATACCCTATAGGCTTATGTAATGACTTCCTTAAGATGTTCCGCAAGGTCTTCGATGCTCAGGAAGAACCTCTGCTGCCTCCTCCCGTTGACGCAGCTCCGCCAAGGTCTCGTTACTGTGGGTACAATATGATATTGAATTTTCGGACACTTGACGCGGAGGGAGAATTCTTGGAATATAATGAAGGCGCACTACGGCCAGGCCTTTTGAGTGCAGGGACTCTATGACCGCCTCAAGGACGATTAGTATCCAGGGAATTACCTGTGTCCAATTGAAGACTTGCGTTAAACATTATGCCATCCAGACGATACCGCTTCCGTGAACGGCGAGGCCGAAAGGTTTCTCGCGCCGTTCCAGCCTTCCCTAAGACTTTACCTAGAGCCTGACTACGACCTTTCCGAAGCCATATTCTTCAGGTGCAAGAGCGATGCAAATTGGCGGCCATCATCTATCCCCCGAGGAAAGTCACGCAGACGAACCTATGAGACTGTCTCTATTGTGCTGGCAAGGACACTTTGCTAAAAAAGGTCCCAGAAGTCGGGAAACTTCAAGGACCTAGAGAAGTTACGGAGGAAAGCTACTTCTGGGTAACGTTAAGTCTCCTGCCAAATTTAGAACCATTAAAAACTTTTTAACCGCCCTGCTATCACTTGTAATGGTAATAAAACTTTTCCTTCAGCCTTGGTCGATTCTGGTGCCGCTGGACTCATTTCATATGACTCTACTATCGCAGTCCAAATGGGGCTCTCCTACTCCTTCACTTGCGCAACCTCTTAGGGAGTCCTGGTATAGACAATTAATCCGTGGCTCAGAATTCATCTCCAAATATACCTAAGAAGTCTATTCGCATGGATATTCCCCAGGAAAAGTTTATCTTTCTTGTTCATCCAAAGCCCATTCTGCTCCACTAATTTCGACTCCCATGGCTCAGATATACACCCAACCCGTTATGATTGAGTCTCACCAATGAACTTCAAGTCTTGGAGCCATTCTTGTTTCAAAATTTAGCCTTTTACTCATTGCCACTACCATACTGTTGTGAAAAGAATCTAGCAACACAAACTCCCGGAGTGTTATATGATTTTTCTGATGTGGTTTTGTAATAAAAGCGAGCTGAGAAGCTACCACCGCACCGTTCCTACGAATTGCCCCACGATCTGATCTTTCTTGGTTTACCATGCCTCTCGGGGAAGCAAATACCACTGTCTCCTCTTGAACAACTCTTAGCCATGAAGAGATAAGAACTGCAACATTTGGTCTAGGGGATTCATTTAACGACCTTCCCCACTTATCCCTGCTTGGAGCTGGAGTTCTTTTTGTGAAAAATAACAAAGACGGAGAGGTACGACCATGAATCGAAATACCGTGGATTATAAAATCACATAAAGAATCTGGCGGTACCCACTCCCTCTCATTCTCTGAACTGTTTGACAGATAAAAGGAGCTAAAAATTTTTAAACCAACTGGATTACGGGGGGCATACAATTCTGAATCCGTATACGCAAAGGTGATGAGTGGAAAGACCGCCTTTAACACAGGGGGACGGTCACTACCGAGTATCTCGTTAATGCCCTTTGGCCTTTGTTAAGCTCGGGTGTTCCAAGCAATTTGTGTAAATGACATCTTCCGGGATATTGTTGGGATCTCTGTAGTAGTATTATATCTAGATGACATTTTAATCTTTTCTCATGGATCTGCCCTCACACCGCCTCCTGTTAACAAGGTGTTACTACGTTCTGAGAGAGAATAGCCTGTATGCAAATTGGAAAAAAATGTAGGGTTTGAGTGTTCACAAGTTACCCTTCATAGGCTTAACATCGTATCTGCGCAAAAGAAGGACGTTCCAGATGGATCCTGTTAAAGTTCATCAAGCGTCAAGATTAGGTCTCTTCCTATGCGGAAACAAGCTAGTTCAAAAGTCATTGGGTTTGCCAATTACTACAGACAATTAATTCAAGCGTTTTCTCGTCAATTTAATTTCTCAATATTAGGCCCTCATCAGTAAAGGTGGTTAAAAACTCATTCAGGACCCTGCAGCCTCGAGGCCTTCCAGACGAATCCAAGGAAGCCTTTGCTGTTGCCACCGTTCTAGTACATCCAGGATCTAGTCTCCCTCTACATCGAGTTGATTGCATCAGACTGGGCGCTGGGAGCAGTCCTTTCCAGAGGGCAGGGACACTAAAAGGAAAAACTCCATCCGTGTGCGTATTTTCGCCAAGAAGATTTTACCCAAGAACGGAATTATTGACGTGGGAATAGGGAAAACTTCTTGCTATCAAACTGGCCCTCGAGGAGTTGGCGTCATTATAGAGGCACCTCATGCTAACCTATCACCAATCCCTTACCGACCATAAGAACTTGAATACATCAGAATCTCAAAAAAGGTTTAAAATCCCCCGTCAGCACGGGTGGTCTGTATTCTTTTCCCGATTTAACTTTGTTATACCACTACCAACCTCGGTTCCAAAAACAAAAAAGCTGATGCCCTTCCAGATCATTGTTGCATCCGGACTGTAATAATCAAGCTATAAGGGCTCTGTATATCCCAACACTAAAATCTTGGCCCTCTATATCCCTTCAAACTTTGTGCCAAGATTCAAGCTCCAAGATTCTGATCCGTCCGACCACACCTCTGCAAAAGAAGATTTAGTCCTGTTTTTCTCTTCGGAAAACTATACCTTCGGCATACTCACTGTTCCAAGCAGTGGGCTTAACGTGTTAACAAAACGTTTAATATAATTGCCCCGTATCCCTTGTGGCCCAAAATGAGAAAAAAGATATATAAAGGACTGTATTACAAGTGTGTTACTAGCCTGGTGCTCAATCCAAATCATCTAGAACCCTCCCCTTGTGCGTTCTCTTCAACCATCCCCATTCAGTTTCCCAGACCTTGTGTGACCCATCCTAATCCATGACTTATTGGGAACTTCCGCCTTCCAAGAGAAACACGGTTTTATATGGGTGTGACTGTAGACCGACTCCGCAAAGGGCCATTTTTGATACCCCTCCGAAACTACAATCTTCAACGGAAGTTAGCTCAACTATTATTTCACATATCTTCGTTCATGGATCCCCTTCTGAAATAGTATCTGAAAGAAGCGTACTCAATTTTGTTCAAATCTGGAGAGCACTTTGTAAAGCCCTATGAACATCAAAGTTACAATTTCTTCGGACTTACCCACAGTACCAATGGATCTACTGACGCACTAACAGTCTTTGGCACATATCTTCGTTGTTACATTTCATATAACCAAGATGATGGGCTGACCTTCTGCTTGGGATGAGTTTGCCCCTAACAATCAACCTCATGCTTCTACTGGGAAAATCTCCTTTTTGGCGTGTCTTTGGGACAAACTAGATGTTTCCGCAGCTTTTCTTGTCAACACAAGTACTGCTGCCAATGGACTCTGCGCCCAGATGAATGCGATCTGGCATGCCTACGGAGGAAATCAGCCTTCAGAAAATCTGGCTTTAGGTGCAAAAAACTGCAGCAGATAGGAGACGTGGAGAACCCCAGCGTCATTCTGTCGGAGACAAAAGTATGGCTCTCTGCTGCTCATATTAACCTACGCCGGTTCATTCCTCCACACTGGGTCCAAATTTATATGGTACCTTTTTTATAACACGCGAATTAGTCGGAAACCCCCGAGTGGCTGTTCGCTCGTAAATTCCTATACAGTATGCGGATTCCTAACGTGTTGTTCATATTTCTCTCATCAAAACCAGTATGTTATAATCAGTATTTCCCACATCCTACTACCTTCCCCGTTTCATTTCGTTGTATGGGTCAGCAGGAGTTTGGGTCGAGAAGATCTTGGACTCTAGATTCTGGAGGCAGGTCTCTGCCGTATTAGTCCAATGGAAAGTTTTGGTCGAAGAAAGATGCTTGGATTAAAAATTCTGATTGCACGGCTCCCTCGTCTAGTTATCTAGTTAAAGCTTTTCCACAGGAAACTTTCAAGGGGAAACCTGGCCCGTTGGGTCCTGTAGCGCCCCCCGTTAAGGGGGGGGTACTGTCACGAAACTTACTGGCCGAGCCGGTCGAGCCGCACTACAACTTTCCAGAGGTGCGGACGGCGTCGAGAACGTCATGACGTCACGCCGCCGACACGCCGGGCGGCGCGAAATTGAAAAGCGAGTCGTCATCCTGCGACCGATGCCCGAATTTGTAGCATTCCGCTACCTCCCTGGCTCCTGTACTTACCTGGCTTGGATCCTGCTGCCTTCTTATACTCAGTTGCTGCAGCTATAATTACCTTGCCTGTATTCAGTACTACCTTGCCGGGTTCCAGTGTCTCACCCTGCCTGCATCCAGTTGCCTGCCATCCAATTAATTACCTTTGCCCTGATTCCAGTACTACCTTGCCGTGTACCAGGTCTCACGCCTGCATCCAGTTGCCTGCACCAACTACTATCGCCTAGGATCAAGTGTCTCACTTGCCTGCATCCAGTTGCCTGCATCCAATACTTACCTGCCTAGTATCCAGCGCCTACATTGACCGGTTTCAGTGTCTCACTTGCTGCATCCAGTTGCCTAGCATCCAATAATTACCTTGCCTGTATCCAGTACCTACCTTGCCGGTTCCAGTGTCTCACCTGCATGACATCCAGTTGCCTGATCCAGCATAAGCCTTCAGTTCCCAGCAGCTCTGGATCCTGCACTTCCGGACTGTCAGCCCCTCCTAAGCGTTACGTGAGTACACGGCCGTCGGCCATTTATTACAGGGAGGAAACTGTAAGATTATAGCCTTATAATCTTTACCAGTTCGAGGGAGAAGGAAACCAGACGCAACCAAAGGGGAGGAGTGGTTATAATAAATAATGCACACCCGCACTGTAAATATAGGGATATGTAGAAGTCACATTGGCAAGTACCGTAGACCTTATAAAAGGTACTACGGTCTGGTTGGCCCTCGTTATTTTATATGGTCACGGGAAAGGAAATCCTCTGGTGACTTCTAATACCCTTATAATTTACAGTTGGGGGTGCATATCCACTATATAAAGAACATGGTATTGGTATTAAAAAATTTGCCCTTGGTCTCTCTGGCTGCCTACAGTATTGAAGGTCACGTGAAGGGGGTGGAAAGCTGCTAATTAAGTCTGCCAATTGTGAAAACAGCTCCAGATTCATATAAATGGAGAAACCAAAAAAGTTTGCTTTTTCAATTCTGTATATCACTACAAAAACCTGAATTGTTAGCCAGTAACGACTTCCAACAAATTTCCTTAGATATAGTTTGACTGAGTAGCAACGTTCGATTAGCCAGAGCAGTGCACACCTGGAGAGGGTTATAAAAAGTATTTTTGTAAGTTTAGTTTTATTGCCATAGGTTTGCGCGCTCCCCAGGCCAATGGCCTGATGTTGTTAATGAATCCTATAGTCTCATATTTATCGATAGTAAAAACAATGCTTAAATTCATCATAGCTATAGTATGAAAGGTCAGTACACTTCCAACCAGTTTACAATTTTTATGGCCCTTTACAGCTACTTATCAGTGTTTCTGCCAGTCAGAGGCCACTTGCACAATCGATACAATCAAGGACTATAAGTAATACGGAATTTTGCTTATATTGGTAAAATAAAGCAGCGATAGAAGGCATTCCAAACAACAAACAGACGGCCAGGGGGTAGCTGATCTACTGGATTATAGCTCTAGAGAAACTAAATAAAACCTTATTTGTTGATAATAAAATCAGACATGATATTAGGACACAGTAGCATAACATATAAGTCTGTGATCATGTCTCATAGGGTCCCCAGCAAACCCAACCTTCTACAGTTGGCCTATTTCTCATTCCTGTTGTCCCATATGTGGGATTATTCTCTTCTATACGGCCATGTTAATTATCTCACTAATGGCCATTTATACAATTGGTGTGGAGTGCTATTGGGTGGGTCATGCAAGGAGGAGAAGTTTTCCTTGGGTTGAACTTACTGCTATTATGTCTTCTGCTCTATGACATTCCTCATTCATCTGGTCAGGAAGAATGGTCTAGGCCCTGATTGACTCTAGTCTGCGTAAAGTTACTATGTTCTATCTTCACCTGCACTTCACTATAGTGCCTATGAATAGTGGTAAGATTACGATGTTAGACAGCATATGTTATTGAAATTGGCCAGGTAGTTCTGCGACCTAAAGCTCGTACACACTACACATTAAACGCACATTACGAATTGTATGGTGAGCGACTAAATTAAGTGCCATATGCACAACACAGAGCCAATACTCACTTCTGTACAGACATTTTGGAGTCGTATTATTCGTTGATCGCACTTAAGGTACACTTAGACGGCGTACACATGTGCAATTGCGGGGACCCGACCTGCCAACACACAATTGCGGTAAAAAACCACCCCTTTCAGCAAGTGCATAGGCACTCAGGTGCGGCACAAAACAGCTGTTGAGAGTGCATCGCTGTTGACCGCCAGGTCGGAGTCACCAACGATGCCCACTGAGTGCCCATACACTTCGCCCATAGGTACACAGTTGTTGCTGTCAGGTGGTCGGGTCACTATACCAGTGGAAGGGATAAAGGGATTACATCCAGCTGATGCCCTAATCTATTAAATATTATGCAGTATACCCAGACAATATACCCTACTACACAGATATACAGGGAGAAACCTTGTCAATCACTTTATAACCCAATATCTCATTCCACTGAACCAAAATTCTGTTTTGTTACTGTATCTGGGCTGATTAATTTCATTTCTAGACAGAGAACCTTATTCAACCTTAAGCCAGACACTGATAAGAATCACTATCTAATTCTCTTTCAAATATATGATTGACCCTGACAGTTTGATTTACTAAGTCTGAATGAATGCCTAGATTCAAAATTTCCATCTTTTCATGTCTACAAATACTGCAGCATATGGAGAAAGTTGTCTATGTTAATTCTAGCTATCTATTTAATGACACTTTTCGTTGCATGTACTCTGATGAATTTAAACCCCCATGCTTCGTTCGTGAAAACAAGGGCCTGCAGAAATCAGAGCCATGCCAGAAATATTTTTTTTATAATTCAGAAGCCAGGGGTAGTTATTTCCAGACAAGTCAATTTAAATGACACCGCACACGTGACTCCATGTCAGGTACATTTAATGTGATGTGTTGGTAACCGGGGCTTTCATAACGTTTCTTTAGTTTTTTTTTATTGTAAATAATATATAAATTTGGTTGTCTAGCATTTCTGTTGCAGATTAGTGATTGGACCCCCCCACCAAACTTGACCCGAATCCCGAGTTCAAGTGAGTTTATGAGAAATGATGCAGTTCGTACGAAATCGAACTATCCAAACTAATGAGAAACTAGCTTGGTTTTCGAATGCTCGCGGACCTTATTTGCGATAATTATGCAAATTGTCGATCATAACCCTCAATGGTATCCTCAATTGGGTGTGGTAACCCTGTGAATGTAGCCTTTGATTTTGGCAACCCTCGAATTATATCGTTCTTTCTGGTTACAGATTAAAATAAGATGTAGTAACCCTCAAAGATAATTTCTCCGCTAACCCTCAATGTATTATAGGTCAAAGCTCCAAAGGGTATCCTTCGATTTAGTCACCTCAAATGTAGACTTTTGAGGTCCGCAACCTCAAAGTGTCGGTTACCGTAAATTATGTACTGTTATGGTAGAGGTGAAATTGTTTCAATGATCGAGTAACCCTCAAATGTATCGTTGCTTAGGTGCGTAACCCTGGAATGTATCGTAAAGGTAACCCTGGAATATATCAGTTCCGTAAACTTGGAATTGTACTCGTGTTAGGTACCCTGGTAGAGTATCGTTCCGTAACCCTCGAAGCTATCGTAGGTAACCCTGAATGTATCGTTCCGTACCTGGAATTATCGTTAGGTACCCTGGAATTGGATGTTCGTAACCCTGGAATGTATCGTTAGCGTAACCCGCTGGAACGTATCGTCGTCAACCCTGAATGTACGCCTTTGATTTTGTGTAGCTCTCAAATGTATCGTTCGGAAACCCTGATTGGCCTTAAGCCTCGAATTGTAGCATACTGAGAAACCACAGACAATGCCCATTGTGAGGAAAGGTAGAGGGGGTGATGCACGGAGGGTGCTATCAGCTCTCCCGGATGCCAATCCGCCGGCGATGCTACATTCACACAGTTGTCTTCCGGGCATTTTCCTAAAGAACTTGATACTAGATTGTCAATCGTGGCATTACAAAAGTCCCGTCAAGTAGCGTCGCTATGATGAATATAGCCATCACTTGCAGTGCTTGAGTGGTTAACTTCACATTAACTACGCAAGCACAGTAATGATGGAGGAGTTTAAGTCATCTGCGCTGAACCCCGCATATAACATTTCAGCAAATACACCTCTTTGCGTATATCTAGGCCTAGTAGTTTTCAACAGTTTTGGTTATCTAGGGACTAGTGATGCGCCCAAAACGCCTAGAACCAATCCCAAGTTCGGTGACGGGCTGAACTTTATTAAACTATTCAAACTAATTCGGGTTCGAACTAATTATTATAATCATATATGATATAATATTTAAGAATGAGTCGATTGGAACGTTCGAATCGAGTAAACCATCAAATAACAATGTTGGATTTTGCCGATAATGTAGCGGTTAACGATTCAGCAACCTGTTTAATGTAGTGCGTTCTAATGGACAGACCTTCCAATGTAACTTCCAGATCTAGACTGTTATACGTTCAACCCGGAGAAGACAAAACTGCATACAAACAAAACAAATATCAAATAATAGATATGGGAAGGTCTAGACACTTTGCCTTTAAGAACCGAGGCAATAACCAACCAAAATCACTGTGTAGCCTTTAGAAGTGCTGATTACGGCTGTTTTGATTTCAGCTGTAGCCATGACAAGCATCAGATTAATTTAAAGGCATGTAGCACTAGGAGAATTTCACTTTCTTCGGCACCCTTAAGCTGGTACACACTACAAACCTTTTTAAAAGATGACAGACAGAATCTTTCCACCGATTCTGTCTTCAAAGGGAGAAAGATCGGGACCTGCCCACAGTTCCCCTCAGCCATGGCCACAATTGCCTTTAGGGAGAGGAGATGCAGCTGAGGGAAATTATTGGCATTTACTCGTTATGAGCCGGGCCGGATCACTCACTATAATGATAAAGGGTACAGATGATAGAGACGCCCCTTTTATCTTGCATGTGATGAACTCACCTCTTAGGTAAGGGATGTTGCCTAGACGTATACGAACAGAATTAGGTGTTCCCAAAATCTAATAGAGCCGGGAGTGGATACTGAGTGCCACAAGAATTGGATTTTAAACGCATGATTCTAAACACTGATTGATTCAATCGTATTCTTCTGGACATTGATTGCATTATTCTGTCATTGAATTACTGACACTGATTCGCAGTCAACGGTATTAATTCTGACACTGCATTCGCATTTTTTCTTTATTAATCGACTGATTGCCATTTAATCTGTATTTATACCGATACTGATGCGCATTAATCTGTATTATTTCCGATACTGATTGCCATTTAATCTTATATTTGAAACGTGATATGCATTTAATCTCTATATAATTCTGTATTAATTCTGACACTCGATTTGCAATTAATCTCTATTTCTGTATCTAATTCTGACACTGATGCATTAATCTATATAATTCTGTATTAATTATGACACTGATTGCATTAATCTCATAGTTAATTCTGTATCAATTCTGAAACTGATGACATTTAATCTCTAGTAATTCTGTATGAAGTTGACACTGAATTGCATTTAATCTCTATAATTACTGTATTTATATCTGACATGATTGAATTAATACTCTATTAATTCTGAAACTGATTGCATTTTTTAATCTCTATTAATTCTGTATTAATTCTGACACTGAGTGCATTTTAATCTTATTAATTTGCCAAGTGCTTTAAGAACAATTTCTGATATAATTCTGACACTGGTGGCAATGGTAATCGGTATTAATTCTGAAAATGATTGCATTCTTTAAAATGACTCTATTAATTTGTCTTAATGCTGACACATTGCATTTAATCTCTCTTAATTTGTATAATCTAAAATGCAGTGTGCATTTAATCTACTATAATCTGTATTAATTCTGACACTGATTGCCATTTAATTCATCTGTATTAATTCTGACACTGATTGCTTTAATCTGTATTAATTTTCTGACACTGAATTGCATTTAATCTGTATTAATTCTGGACATGATTGAATTTATCTGTATTAATTCTGGGACCTGATCTGCATTTAATCTCTATTCATTCTGTATTAATTATTGACACTGATTGCATTTAATTTCATCTGTAGTATTAATTCTGACACTGATGGCAGTTAATCTGTATTAATTTGACACTGATTGCATTTAATCTCATTATTCTGACAGATTGCATTTAATTAGTATATTCTGATATTGCATTCTGAGACTGATCTTAATTGTATTAATTCTGACACTGATTGTCATTAACTCTTAATCTATTAATTTTGACACTGATGCATTTAATCTCGTTATTCTGACCACTGATTGAAGCTTTAAATATGTATTAATTTGTCAGCCATGAGTCTCAAGTTTCATTTATCTGATTAATTTCTGACATCTGATGCTTACTTTTAATTCCCTGTGTTTAATCTGTATAATTCTGACCATGGCATTTAATCATCTTATAAATTTGTATTATAATCTGACACGATTTCATTTAATCTCTATTAATTCTGTATATTCTGAAACTGATTGCATTTAATCTCTATTAATTCTTTATTAATTTCTGACCACTTGATTGCATTTAAGTCATCTGTATTAATTATGCACGTTGCTTTATTGTCATACTGTAGTAATTATTATGACCACTGATTGCATTTAAACGGTATTATAAAACAATCCTTACCTTACATTCCTGCTCAAAATAGTTCCCCTGCTGTGCCCCTCCAAAGTCCAGGAAACTGCTGTGTAGGAGCAGTGTGTGACTCATGCTGTGCCTGAGACTTCCTCAACCTCATCAAGGTTGAGGCATGCTCAGTGCAGCCCTCCCTGCCTCTCAGCCAATCACGGACGTGGCTGCCGGTCCCGCCCTCTGCTTTCAATTCCATGCAAGCAGAGGGCCTGAACACTGCAGCGGAGGAGAGAGGGCAGGTAAGTAAGAATCGGGGGACTTTCTAACAATTATATTAATGCGGTTGGGGCTGGGGGAGCATGCCCTACCACATATCAAAAGTTAAATTTCGGGGTGGACATGCCCTTTAATACAGAATTAATAGAGATTAAATGCAATGTGTCAGCATTAATACAAAATTAATAGAGATTAAATGCAATCAGTGTCAGAATTAATACAGAGTTAAAAGGGATTAAATGCAATCAATGTCAGAATTAATGCAGATTAAATGAAATCAGTGTCAGAATCAATACAAAATTGATACATATTAAATGCAATCAGTGTCAGAATTAATAGAGATTAAATGCAATCAGTGTCAAAATTAATACAGAATTAATAGAGGTTAAATGCAATCAGTTTCAGAATTAATACAGAATTAATAGAGATTAAATGCAATCAGTGTCAGAATTAATACAGAATTAATAGAGATTAAATGCAATCAGTGTCAGAATTAATACAGAATTAATAGAGATTAAATGCAATCAGTTTCAGAATTAATACCTGCCTTGTTCTTACTAATAGTAATAATAGTTCAAAATGGTTACCATGTCCCTCCTAAGGTAGGGAGATGGAAAAAAACATGTGAATATCCTGTCTTCTTGTATCTCATGATAGTAACTAATAACAACTGGGTTACCACTGCCATTCTAATGTAGTGGAGAGGAAAGCAGATGAATAGGACTGTTATTGTATCTCACTGCATAGTAACTAATCTACCAATGGTTTAACACTGTCACTCATAATGTAGGGAGAAGGAAAGCAGTGAGTGGACCTGCCTTGTATGTTCAATAGTAACTAAATGTTCCAACTGGTTACCACTGGTCACTCCTAATGTAGGGAGAAGGAAAGCAGTGAATGGGCAGCCTTGTATCTCACTGATAGAATAATCTACCAAAGGTGACACTCGTCACTTAATGTACGGAGAAGGAAAAGTGAATGAACCTGTTTTGTCCTTAGTGATAGTAACTAATCTTCCACCTGGTTACACTGCACTTCCTACTGTAGGGATAAGGAAAGCGGTTTGAAGGACCTGCCTTGTACCCTCACTGATAGTAAATAATGCTTCCAAATGGTAGCTGTCACCTCCTAAGGTAGGAGAGACGGAAATGGTGAATGGACCTGCCTTATATCCGGATAGTAACTATCTTCCAACTGGGTTACATGTTCACTCCTCCTATATGTGAGAAAGAGAAAGCAGTGAATAGGACTGCCTTGGTCTCCATGATAGAACTATCTTCCAACTGGTTTACACTGTCAACCTCCTAATGTAGGGAAAGGAGGAGTGAATGGATTGCCTTTGTATCTCACTGATAGTAATCTCCAAGTACGTCCTCCATTAGAAATGCGTAAGGGACGCCTATTAACTGAGTTTGGTACGCTATATCTTTCGCCAGTTACATGGAATTCGGTCTTCTATTAGGCGAGAAGGAAAGCAAGTGAATGGACTGATACTTGTACCTCATGCTATGTACTAATCTCCCAATGGTACAATGTCACCTCCTATGTACGGGAAAGAGAAAGCAGTGAATGACTGCTTTTGCCTCATGATAGTAAATAATTTCTTCAAATGGTTACACTGTCACCTCCTATGTAGGAGATTGAAGCAAGTATGACCGGTACGCACATGGTAATTCACTGTAACTGTCACAGCCATGATAGGAAGAACATGACGGCCTTGTATCCATGATAGTAACTACATTTCCAATGGTTTACACTGTCACCTCCTAATGTCGGGAGAGGAAGCAGTTGATAGCCTGCTTGTACCTCACTGATAGTAACTAATCTACCAACTGGTTACAACTGTCACCCTCTAAGTACGGCGAGAAGGAAGCTGGTGAATAGACGCTCTTGTACTCACTGATTAGTAACTAATCTTCAACTGGTACACTGCACCTCCTAATGTGAGAGAGAGAAGGAAAGCAAGTGCACATGGACCTGCCATTGTACTCACTATAGTAACTAATCTTCCCATGGACACAATAGTCCACTCCTAATGTACGAGGTAAGGAAAAGCTGATAAGGACCTTTTTACCTCTCATGATAGAAAACTCTTCCAAATGGTTACACGGTCACACTCCATGTAGGGAAGGAAAAGTTGGTGAATGGAACCTGCCTTGTATCTCACTGATAGTAACTAATCTTCAAACTGTTACACTGTCACCTCTATTGTGGAGGGAGAAGAAAGCAGTGAATGGATGCTTTATACCTCACGATAGTAGTAGTACTAATTTTCAACGGTTACATGTCACTCCTAAGTAGAAAGGAAAAAGCGTGAAGGAATCCTGCTGGTACCTCATGATAGTAAAATAATCTTCCCAAATCTGGTACACTGTCACTTCCTCCAATGTAGGGGTAAGTGAAATAGGTGATGGACCTGCTTGTATCTCACTGATAGAACTACATCTCACAACATGTTACACTGTCACCTACCTAATGTAGGGAGGAAGGAAAGCAAGTGAAGGATCTGCCTTGTATCCTCACTGATAGTTATATAATCTTCCACTGGTTTACAATGTCACCTCCTAATGTTTAGAGAAAAGAAAGCAGTGTAAGGGACCTGCCTTGTATCTCACTGGATGTAACTATTACCAATCTGGTTAACTTCACCGCTCCTAAGTGTAGGGAGAAGGAAGCAGTGAATAACACTGCTTGTAACTCACTGATAGTAACTAATCTACCAACTGGTTACACTGTCACCTCTAAGTAGGGAGAAGGAAACGCAGTGAAGGACCTGCCTTGTATCTCACTGAGTAACTACATCTTCCAACTGTTTCACGTCACCTCCTAATGTAGGGAAGGAAAGCACGTGCAGGAGCATGCTTTGCTCTCACTGATAGTAAACTAATCTCCAACTGGTTTACACTGTCACCTCCTAATGTTATGGGAGAAGGAACTGCAGTGAATGACTGCCATTGTATCTCACTGAGATAGTAACATAATCTTCAAACTGGTTACACTGTCACCTCCTATGTGGGGAGAAGGAAAGCAGTGAATGGACCGCCTTGTATCTCACTGATAGTAAAACTAATATTCCAACGGTTACACTGTCACTTCCGAATGTAGGGATAAGGAAAGCGGTGAAGGGACCTCTCTTGTACCTCACTGATAGTACTAATCTCCAAATGGTTACACTGTCACCTCCCAATGTGGCGTTAAGGAAAGTGGGAAGGACCGCCCTTGTATCTCACTGATAGTAAACTAATCTTCCAACTAGTTACACTGTCACCCCTATTGTAGGGAGAGGAACGCAGTGAATGGATTAGAATAAATGATGTAAAATCATATATAATATATAATCTGCCTATACCTCACTGATAGTTTTACTATTCTTCCAAACTGGTACAATGTCAACCCTAATGTAGAAAGAAAGAAAACAGTGAAGACCTGCCTGGTATCCTCATGATAGTAACTACTTCTTCAAACTGGCTACACTGTCACCTCCTATATGTAGGGAGAAGGAAAAGCAGTGAAAATGGACCTGCCTTGTATCTCATGATAGTAACTATCACAACTGGTTCACACTGCACCTCCTAAGTAGGAGAAGGAAATAGCTGTGAATGGACCTGCCTTGTATCTCACGATAGTAAATAATCTTCCAACTGTTACAGGTAACATCTAATGTAGGAAGAGGAACGCAGTGAATGGCGCCTGCCTTGTATCTCACTGATAGTAAACTAATCTACCAACTGGTTACACTGTCACTCCTAAGTATGGAGAAGGAAAGCAGTGAATGTACCTGCCTGTTATTCACTGATATTAACAAAAACTGGTTACACTGTTACACTTTTTCGGTCAAAGAAAGGCGTTTTACAGCAAATCACAAGCAGCAGGAACGATACTGGCCATTACAGTGATTGCCCCTTCACACTATCGGACGGTACTTGGGATACAGTGGGCAGGCCCCTACCGCCCCTGCCACCCCCACGACAGCTGGGGCGCTGGCAAGGGGGGTTATGTCAGGTGCTCCGCCCGGCCTCCAATACATATTACGGGGGCCTAGGCCCTGCAGTTACACCCCTGCTGAGCATATAAGAAAAGAAGCAGTGAATAGTGCCAGTAAACATGGGGACTGGCCTGTTCAGGTTTCTTTTCCAAATATTATCCTAAGGTGGCGTTAAAGTTTAGTTAAATGGAGATGTCTTTCCCAAACACAACATCCCATTGGAACAAATGTAATTGTTGTTGGTAATGAGCCCTCTGTGCACAAAAGCAGATTTTCCCATATTAACCACAGTCACTGCCAATGTCTGTACATTGTATCAGATCCCTGCTTGTGAGTTTGTATCAAATAGAAATAAGTGTATATTCATGCGTAAAACACACTAGATGTCAGTAAAGAATCAGTTTTTTCATAAAACCATGTAACAGTCAACATGTTGCTAATCTGGTGACCTGATAAAGTCCTTAAAGGTGGCCATACATCTATATGAAATATTTTACCTGACCAAGCGCTCACGCAACGTTCATGCGGATCCGGCTAGAACCACCTCTCCCTGTTATTAATTTGACCAACATGGATAACAGAAATACAAAAATTAAGGAGCGTGCACCACTGCTCATAAAATCAAGACAATCTACCGGTAAAATGTCAAAAGGTCCGTCTTTATTAGAAGTCGAAAAAACATGAGTCTGAGCGTGACGTGTTTCGTGCACAATGAGCACTTAATCATAGGCAGGTAAGCTGACTCCTGGGTGAGGAAGATGCTCTTAAAATCCCCACGCAGGTGGTAGGGGCTCCGCTCTCTCCCAATCTTAAAAGGGATACAAAAGATACATGTAGCATTATAATAAGAAACACAGGGCAGCAATTACAAATATAATATAAGTTTGATCCTTTGTGTACCACAAAGGGTCGAAACAATAAACGAGCAAAATCAGGAATACCGCTAATAAAATCATATTATTCTCATAAGTCAAATAATAATAATAATAATGACAAACTGAACAAAAATAACCAATCCAAATAATAACTAAAGATCAGATCAGAGTACACAACAGGAGATAAGCCAAAGGCACATCCCCTTAGTGAGTTAAAATAAATGAAACTGGAACTACAATATTAACCTAAGAAATTACATAATTAGGTACACAATAAGGGGAAAAAGAATTCACCAAATCCTATATGCGTCAAATTACACCCATGAACCCGTTATATCAAGGAATTGTCCTTAATTTGTATTTCAAGGATTGGAAGAGCAGTGTGACAGGCTCGGGGCTTGTTTGCAACTGGGCCTCCCTACGAGCGGGTGAGGCCTGTATTTCATACTATTTGGTTCCCGCACTATTTGGCTCTGGAGACGCTAGCGGCCATCTCATTAGCGAAGGGTTCTGCGGGTATATGCACTCTGCGACCATCCATTTCTACGTGTGAGTTTACTCACTACCATTTAATTCATTTGATACACTACTGTTAGCATGTTTCCAAGAGTCTAGTGCTTAAGAATGTCTTCACACTTTGATTTCTTATTCATTGACATGTTTTATCGGCCCTGTAGTGAGGTACTTAAATATTATAGTTAGATTTAGACAGACCTTGCTAGGTGGTGGTTTCATTCCACAATTAGCGTTATTTTGTATTGTTTATGTATCAACATGAATGGGATTTTGTGATCGCATTTCGGTCGAATATAAGATTGGAGAGGTGGTTCTGGCAGGACGATGAACGTCGTGAGCGATTATGGGGTAAGTATATCGCATATGTGTATGGCCACCTTCAGGTGCGGGAAATGGCCCATTTCTTGCACGGCTAATGATCACATGTGTGTGAGAACTCAGAGCAGGGCTGTCGATGTGGGGTGCCCCGTGCCTGCACTGTGTTAACAATCCATTTTCATAAGCGCAGCAATAAGCTTTTTTTGCAGATTGCATACGATCTATTGCAGACTATTGTCCAGATCACACACAAACAGACAGTAACATGCATCTGGTCTGGACAGTTTGGTTGGCAGCTTTTCTAAGCCTCTTTCTGACAGTTGCTCATTGCAATTTTTGTTTAGGCTCTACTGCTATTAGAGTAGTTTCTCATTCCTTGTCTCTTATTTCTACTGAACGCCTAAACGGCCCTCTGCAGAGGCTCAAATGAACTTACAAATGCCAAAGCCAAAGGCCAGTTCTCAGTCCTTCATTCTCCTGTCCAATCTTGATACTGTGGACCTCTCTCTCTTAGCAGAGTCTATACTCTCTGGGCTCCGAAATGAGTTGCCAAGTGGTGTCTCTTATCTCTCTAACAGAATTTCTCTGTCCTCTTTGTAATTTTGTTTACTTAGTGTGGGGGTCCCCCAGGGCCTCGCTTGTGACCATTACTGTTCTCCCTCTACACTATCTCTCTGGGAGAAATAATCGGTTCTTTCGGCTTTAAGTATCACTTATACCCTGTGATACCCAAATTTACTTGTCCACCCCCGCGCTAACCCCTGAAGTTCAATCCAAATATCTAAATGTATGCTCTCTATCTCTTCCTGGATGGCGCACCGCGCCTTTAAACTCAATCCATCAAACTGAATAATCATTCCCCCCCCTAAACTGGGACATAGTCCTCTTCCCATCTCTATTGGCAATATGGTCATTAACCCAGTGAATCTGCACGCTGCCTTGAGTATCTTTGACTGCTCTCTTTCCTTCCATCACCACATTAACAATGGCCTAGGACGTGTAGTTTTCTCTTCGCCAATATTGCCAAGATCCGCCCTTCCTCTCTCACTCCACTACTAAAAGCTCACATGCCTTGATGTTATTTAACAAACATTCAGTACAGAATACCATGTGATAGAAAATAACCACAATGGTATTTTATGGGGATAGTACTATGATCGGTTTCGTAGATTATGATTTTTACAGAAGTTGGGCCATATTTAAGCGTTTACTGTGGCCTTTAATGATCATAATTTCTTTGATCATTAATTTAATTAATATCTTAAATTAACGATCAAAGAAATTAACGATCGTAAAGGCACAGTAACGCCTAATATGGCCCAACTTCGTATCTAGCTCTGGGGCCCAGACTCAGAGGAATCAGATAAGGAGGGAAATAGACTGGAGACTGGGGAGGGACAATCAGTGAATATATAATGCATATATGAAAAAAAACTCTCACAATACTGATTGACAACTATGTACAGTATCCTTGGCATTTACTAACCAGAGATACACAGATGAAATCCTCAGTACAGAAATCCCTTAAGGATAATTACTTTAAGAAACAGGCCCCTCCCTTATTGAACACCAATTTCATCTACTCAGGGTCTGTCCCCACCTTTTTACTCCTCGCCTCTAGCCAATAGAGGGCCTGGACTGGGGAAGGCGGCAATGGACACACCAAACCACCTTGTAACTTTGTATTGCAGCAGGTTAATGTACCCCATTGGGTAATGCACGCCAATCCCTACTTTACCTCCTTTACAGGTTTATGAGCTTTTTGCAAGCTAGTGATCCGGTACAGCAGGTGGTTCCTGCAGCCATCGGCATTTCCTTAGTGATTGACAGTGGTGAGGGATTGCATGGACTTAAAGGTAAATATCCTAATTCAGGAATGCAGGGAGCAAGGTAAATATTGGGTTCTGGGGACCTGTTTGTAGTTAAATGGTTTCAGGGGGCTGTGAACAAGAAAATACCTAGAAATATATGTGTGTTTAATAGTTCCTTTAAATTCAATAAAAAACGGTTAGTGTTAAGGCCCAAGTTGCAGGGGCCAACCCACGACGCTCGATGAGTTCCTGTTTCAGCTGGACAATCATGCTGTGTATGGGCACTTTGTTATCCGAAAAGAATGTTCCGGTCAGGGCTCATTGCCTGATATCAATGAGCCCCAACCGAACGTTTTCCTTTTTTGTCCGCACAAGTGGCCATTGTCAGCTGAACGGCACTCATCACATTGTGCGTCGTGGATCAGAATTAATAGAGATAAATGATCTAGTGTCAGAATTAATACAAATTAAATGAATCAGTGGTTCAAATTATACAGACAAATGCAATCGAGTATAGGTCCTGTCAGAATAATGAGATAAATGCAATCAGTGTCGCAGAATAATAGGATAAATGCAATCAGTGCGTCAGAATTAATCGCAGATTTTAATAATATTCAAAATGAAATCAGTGTGTCAGATCAATCAGACCAGAATTAAAAGACTAAATGTCAGTTAATTTAATCCGATAACAGATGAAAGTGTCAGAATCAATACAGATTAAAAATATTATAAATAATTCAGTGTCGAATTATAAAGATTAAATGCAATCAGTGTCAAGATGTACAGAATTAATACAGATTAGAATTTAAATGAAATCGCAACGTTCAGTATACAGAATTATGATTACAAAATTCATACATATTAAAGCAATCAGTGTCAGAATTAATAAGATTAAAGCAATCAGTGTCAAAAATTAATACAGTTATAGATTAAATGCAATCAGTTTTCAGAATTAATACAGATGAATTAATAGGCTTAAATGCATGCAATCAGTCAGTGTCCAGAATTAATAGAGATTAAATGCATCATTTCAGTTCAGACAGAATTAATAGAGATTAAATGCAATAGTGCAGCAGAATTTAATACAATTTTAATGAAACTGTCAGATAATACAGAGAAAGTAAATGCAATCAGTGTCGATTAATACAGAATTAATAGAGAGTCAATGCAATCAGTGTCAGAATATATACAGATTAAATGCAATCAGTGTCAGAATTAATACAGATTAAATTGCAATCAGTTGTCAGGATTAATCAGATGAAATTAAATGCAATCAGTGTCAGAATTAATACAGATGAAATTAAAATTGCAATCAGTGTCAGAAATTAATACAGAATAATAGAGATAATCAATCGTTTCAGAATAAAGGGCATGTCCACCCCAAAACTAAAATTTAACCTTACTGGCCACATCAAGTAGTTTAAAACAATCCTACCTTATAATTGCTGCTCAAAATAGTTCCCCTGCTGTGCCCCTCAAAGTCCAGGAAACGCTGTGTAGGAGCAGTGTGTGACTCATGCTGTGCCTGAGAACTTCCTCAACCTCATCAAGGTTGAGGCTTGCTCAGTGCAGCCCTTCCTTGCCCTCTCAAGGCCAATCACGGACGTGGACTGCCGGTCCGCCCTCTGCTTTCAATTCCATGCAGCAGAGGGCCTGACACTGCAGCGGAGGGAGAGGGCAGGTAAGTAAGAATGGGACTTCTAACAATTAATTAAGGCGGTTGGGCTGGGGGGAGCATGCCCTACCACATATCAAAAGTTAAATTTCGGGGGGGACATGCCCCTTTAATACAGAATTAATAGAGATTAAATGCAATGTGTCAGCATTAATACAAAATTAATAGAGATTAAATGCAATCGTGGTCAGAATTAACAGAGTTAAAAGGGATTAAATGCAATCAATGTCAGAATTAATGCAGATTAAATGAAATCGGTACGAATACAATACAAATTGATACATATTAAATGCAATCAGTGTCAGAATTAATAGAGATATAATGCAATCAGTGTCCAAATTAATACAGAATTGAATAGAGGTAAATGCAATCAGTTTCAGAAATTAAATAATACAGAATACAGATATAAATGAAATCACTGTCAGCATAATACAGATTAAATGCAATCAGACAGTGATCAGACAAATTAATACGTACTGTAAAATGCAATCAGTGTCAGAATTAATACAGATTAAATGCAATCAGTCGTCAGAATTTTACAGATTAAAGACATGAATTAACAGTTCCAATCAGTGTCAGAATTAAACAGATGAAATACAGATTAAATGCAATCAGTGTCAGAATTAATACAGATTAAATGCGATCAATGTCAGAATTAATACAGATTAAATGCAATCAGTGTCAGAATTAATACAGATTAAATGCAATCAGTGTCAGAATTAATACAGATAAAATGCAATCAGTGTTAAAATTAAACTGTGTAATTCTCAAACACAGTTGAAAGAACTTTCAGGGAGATTCAATAAAAGATCTTCAGGGTTATTCAATAAAAGTTCTTATAGTTAAAAATGGTGCTAATTTTGCCCCAACCAATCAGATGTTAGCTTTAAAATGTTAAATAAGATCTGATTGGTTAGGGGAAAATTAGCACCATTTTAAACGATAAGCAGGGAGATTCAATAAAAGTTCTTATCTTTAAAAATGGTGCTAATTTTCCCCAACCAATCAGAAATTATGTAACATTTCAAAGCTAACATCTGATTGGTTGGGGCAAAATTAGCACCATTTTTAACGATAAGAACTTTTATTGATTAACCCTAAAGATCTTTTATTGAATCTCCCTGAAAGTTCTTTCAACTGTGTTTGAGAATTATACATGGTGTCTGAAGTGGGATACTCTATATCAAGAAAAGGTTCCTTTGGCTGTTTTGG
>CM033472.1:27105546-27123102 GCA_019447015.1 Hymenochirus boettgeri | reverse complement strand
ATTTGTTCTTTTACTGGATTGGGCCTTTTTGTGTATTTTTAGAGAGATTTTGGGCCATAGATACGTGATCCCCATGGACCCTTTTAGGTCCCTGACCCATTTACAATAATTACCATTGCTATTATACCTTTTAATTTTTAGGGCAGAAATTTCAGGTTTTTTAACTCCATTAATTTAAAGGATCGCTTGGCGACATTTTTCCAATTTTGGAATTTTTGAAAATCAGGAAATCTTGCAGGTGGAATGATTTCAAGTGGGTTCGTCTCCCATCTCTACTCCGCTCCCCACTGTTCCTATTGGCTGCTGCTGCACTCTAATTTGGTAGAGTCATGTTGTAGGTATAGAAAAAGCCAAAAGAAGAGTTGCACTTGTCTTACTGCCCACACTATGAATGATGATATTGGACATTTTCTTAGTAGGTGCAAGCCTGTCAAAAATATTCACAATGCAATCAGTGTCAGAATTAATACAGAATAAATGCAATCAGTGTCAGAATTAATACAGATTGAATGCAATCAGTGTCAGAATTAATACAGAATAAATGCAATCAATGTCAGAATGAATACAGATTGAATGCAATCAGTGTTAGAATCAATGCAGTTTAAATCCAATTCTTGTGCAATCAGTATCCTCCGGCCATTAGATTTGGGAACCCTAAATTCTGTTCAGAAGTCTACAACATCCCTTACCTAAAGGTGAGTTCACACATCAGAGATAAAGGGGCGATCCCATCTGTACCCTTTATCATTATAGTGAGTATCGGCCCGGCTCAGAAATGCCCAATAATTTCCCTCAGCTGCCATCCTCTCCCTAAAGCATTGGTTGGCCATGGCTGAGGGAACTGTGCAGTCCCGAGCTTTCTCCCTTTGACAGACAGAATCTGAAAGATTCTGTCTGTCATCTTTTAAAGGTTTGTAGTGTGTACCCAGCTTAAGGGTGCCAAGAAATTGAAATGCTCCAGTGCTACATGCCTTTAAATTAAATATATGCTGCATGGCTACACTGAAATCAAAACAGCCTTAATCACACTTCTAAAGGCTACACAAGTATTTTGGTTTGGTTATTGCCTCGGTTCTTAAAGGCAAAGGTGGCAACCCTTCCCTTATCTATTATTTATATTTGTTTGTGTGTATGCGTTTGTCTTCTCGGGTTGAACGTAATATACATTTCTAGATCTGGAAGTTACATCTGGAAGGTCTGTCCCATTAGAACCACTACATTAAAAAGGTTACTGAAATCGAACCGCTACATTATCGAAAATCCAACATTGTATTTGAGGGTTACCGAATTCGAACGTTCCATCGATAATTATTAAATATTATATATATATATATTATATATTAGTTCGAACCCGAATTAGTTTGAATAGTTGAATAAAGTTCAGCCCGAACTTGGGATTGGGTTCAGGTTTGGGTCCATCACTAGTCCATATAACCAAAACTGGTTGAAACACTACCAGCCAGATATACCAAGAGGTGTATTGGCTGAAATGTTATATCGGTCAGCATGACTTAAACTCCATCATTACTGTGCCTGCGTAGTTAATGTAGAAGTTAACCACTCAAGCACTGCAAGTGATGCTATATTCACATAGCGCCTTACCTTGACGGGACTTTTTAATGCCAGTCGATTGCACAATGCTAATGCAATGCTTTCAGGATGCCCGGAGAGACACTGTGTGAATGTAGCATCGCCGGAGCGATTGCACGGGAGAGCTGATAGCACCTCTCCGTGCATCACCCTCTACCTTTCCTCACAATTGGGCAATTGTCGGGTTTCCGCATGCTACATTCGAGGCTTAAGGCCAATTCGAGGGTTGCCGAACGATACATTTGAGAGCTACCAAAATCAAAGGCTACATTCAAGGGTTACGGAACGATACGTTCCAGGGTTACCTAACGATACATTCCAGGGTTACGGAACGATACATTCCAGGGTTACCTAACGATACATTCCAGGGTTACGGAACGATACATTCCAGGGTTACCTAACGATACATTCAAGGGTTACGGAACGATACATTCCAGGGTTACCTAACGATACATTCCAAGGTTACGGAACGATACATTCCAGGGTTACCTAACGATACATTCCAGGGTTACCTAAGGATACATTTGAGGGTTACGGAACGATACATTCGAGCATTACCTAACAATACATTTTACGGTAACCGAACATTTGAGGGTTGCTGAAATCAAAAGCTACATTTGAGGGTTACTAAAATCGAAGGATACCTTTGAGGGTTACCTAATAATACATTTGAGGGTTACGGAACGATATATTTGAGGGTTACGATACATTTTACGGTTACCAAACGATACATTCGAGGGTTGCCAAAATCAAAGGCTACATTCAAGGGTTACCCGAAATTGAAGGATACCATTGAGGGTTACTGATTCGACAATTTGATAATTATCGAAAATAAGTCCGCGAGTTCGAAAAACACAAACTAGTTCATAGTTGGGATAGTTCGATTTCGTACGAACTCATCATGTTCTACCTGAACTCGGGTTCGGGTTCAAGTTTGGGTCCATCACTAATCTGCACAGAAATCTAGACAAAATTTATAAATTATTTACAAATAAAAAAAAAAACAGAAACGTTATGAGAATCCCCGGTACAAACATCACATTAATGTACTGAATGGAGTACACCTGTGCTGTGTGTCATTTAAATGGACTTGTTCTGGAAATAAATACCCCTGCTTCTGGAATTATAAAAAAATATTTCTGGCAGCTCCTGATTTCTGCAGCCCCTTGTTTCACCGAAGATGGGGGTTAAATTCACAGAGCACATGCAACTAAAAGTGTCATTAAATAGATAGCAGAATTAAATAGACAATTTCTCCATAATGCTGCAGATTTGAGACATGAAAGATGAAATTTTGAATTCTAGCATTCATTCAGACTAGTAAATCAAACTGTCAGCAGAGCAGATATTTGAAAGAGATTAGATAGTGATTCTTATCAGTGTCTGGGCAGTTGAGATAAGGTTCTTGTCTAGAAAGGAAATTATCCCAAGACAGTAAACAAAACAGAATTCTTGTTCAGATGGAATGAGATATTGTGGTATAAAGTGATGGACAGGTTCTCCCTGTATATCTGTGTATAGGGGTATATTGTATGGGTATACTGCATATATTTAAATAAGATTAAGGGCATCAGCTGGATGTAATCCCATATCCCTTCCACTGGTTATAGTGGAGCCCGACACGTGACACACAACTGTGTACGAATGGGCGAAGTGTATGGGCACTCAGTTGGGCATCGTTGGTGACCCGACCTGGCGGATCATCAGCGATGCCAACCAAACAGCTGTTTTGGCCGACCGAGTGCCTATGCACTTGCTGAAAGGGGTGTTTGTACACCATTGTGTGTTGCAGGTCGGGTCCCCGCAATTGCACATGTGTACGGCCTTAAGTGTACCTTAATGGCGGATCAACGAATAATGACGACCGAAATGTCTGTTGACAGTAAGTGTGAGTGCGCTCGGTGTTGTGCATAGGCATTAAAATCGTCACCAGTAAAATCGTTAATGTGCGTGTGTATGTGTGTACGAAGCTTTAGTCCAGAACCTGGCCAATTTCAATAACAATGCATGTCAACTCGTAATATTAACACTATTATAGCACTATGTGAATGGTGCAGTGAAGATAGAACATAGTAAACTTTACCAGATATGAGCAATCAGGGCCTGACCATTCTTCCTGACCAAGGATGAAGAGGAATGTCATAGAGCAGAAGACATTACAGTAGAGTCAACCCAAGGAAAACCTTCTCCTCCTTGCATGACCACCCAATAAACTCCACACAATTGTATAAAAGGCCATTGTGAGAATTAACATGGCCGTATAAAGAGAAATCCACATATGGGACAAAGGAATGAGGAAATAGGCCAACGGTAAAGGTTGGGTTTGCTTGTGACCCGTATGAGACATGATCACAAGACTATATGTTAGGCTACTGTCCTAATATCATGTCTGATTTTATTATCAACAAGATAAGGTTTATTTAGTTTCTGCTAGAGCTATAAATCCAGTAGATCAGCTACCCTGGCTCTGTTTGTTGTTTGGAATGCTCTATCGCTCTTTATTTTACCAATATAAGCAAAATTCCGATACTTATAGTCCTTGATTGTACGAGGTGCACAGTGGCCTCGTGTACGGCAATAAACACGATAAGAGCTGTAAAGCCATAAAATTGTAACTGGTAGTGGAAGGTGATACTGAGCTTTCTTACTATACTATGATAATTAACATTGTTTTTACTATCGATTAAAATAGAGACATAGGAGTCCATTAACACACAGGACATTGGCTGGGGGACGCAAACTATGCATAAAACTTACAAAAATACTTTTTATCTCCTCCAGGTGGCACTGCTGAGCTAATCGACGTTGCTGATAAGTCAAACTATATCTAAGGAAAGTTTGTGAAAGTCGACGGCATAAAATTCAGTTTTGGGAGTGATATACAGAATTGAAAAAGCAAACTTTTTTTTGGTTTTCTCCATTTATGAAATCTGAGCTGTTTTCAATTGCAGACTTAATTAGCAGCTTTCCACCTTCACGTGACCTCAGATACTGTAGCAGCCAGAGAGACCAAGGGGCAAATTTTTAATCCAATACCATGTCTTTATATAGTGGATAATGCACCCCCAACTGTAAATTATAAGGGTATTAGAAGTCACCGAGGATTTCCGTGACCATATAAAAGAACGAGGCCACAGACCGAGTACCTTTTATAAAGGGCACGGTACTCCAAGGTGACTTCTAATATCCCTATAATTTACAGTGCGGGGTGCATTATTTATTATAACCTACCCCTTTGTTGCTTCTGGTTTCCTTCTCCTCCTGGAACTGTAAGATTATAAGGCTATAATCTTACAGTTCCTCCCATAGAAATCTACTACAGGGTAGGTTATAACAGCAGTTAATGGTGCAGCCGTAACGTTTAAATCGTTATCAGGACTTTTTGTCCTTTACCGACTTTACCGGCGTGCAGCCGCTGCGTGAGTATCGCAGAAGACACTCGCAAAGCCACCACAGCCATTCGCCAGCAGCTGTGCGAATTTAAGTAAAACACCAGATAATAGTTGCCATTAAATACTTCACCCAGAGCCAGAAGTCAATAGTGAATCTTTTCCTGGGATATCTTCCCAGCGCAAGTCTCCCAGAAAGCGCGTCATTTTTACCCTAGCAGACATTACGTTACACTGCCACTGTTATTTTACCTTGTTGGAGCAGGATTTATTTTACACTAACGGACACTATACCAGGCACATCATTGATTTACAATGTAAAATAATTACGGTTATTTATCATCTACACTGTAAAATAAAGATAGAGATCTTAATTTTACATTTGAATCATGATGATTTTGCTCGATACAACCTCTTTGGCCCAAATGTGTTAGGGCAAGGTCCCACTATGTGCATTGCATTGTGTTTTGTGTGCATTTAGAGGAACGCATTTTGTCCGCCTTCTGGTTCATTTGCATGTTAACAGACATGGGTTTCTCTCTGCATTTGTCTGCGTGTGTCCGCGTTTCTGGTCCGTTTGCGTTCCTGTGCATTTATTTGGAAATTACAGGAAATATTGAATAAAACGCAAAAAAAACCTGCAAAAAATAAGTTCTCATAGATTATTATTAAAGTGGAATTCTGACACACACGGACCACAAGTCGGATAATAGGCCAAATTGATTCAGACACAAAACAGAAAACGCAAAGCAATGCACATTGTGGGACCTTGTATTGAGCTGGACTGCAATGCATGTGAAAAGCGCATACACAACAGCTCACATGGGTTACCGTCTGTTTACGCTGCATTCGCAAGCAATTAGGTGACAAATTGCACTAGTGCGGCCTATCCCTAAAAGTCACCTTTCTCATGCCGCAGACCGCCATTTTAAATAATTTTTAAACCGATGTTTCTGCTTGGAAACCAGGTCTATTTAGAAACCGTGACTCTTTAGGGGATCCGTGGGATACTGATGGTTGTTTTGCTTGTGATTTCTCTGCTGACACAATTGCTGGTTAATTGTTTTCTAAATATTTCTTCACTGTTAACATTATTGTGTATTTTATTAACTCTTATTATTATAATGTTAATGCTATTGAATCATTTCATACCAATGGCTTAGGAATCATTAAGGGATTTGCAGATGATAAGAGATTGTTGACAGACATTATGTTGCAACACAAGCAATGAAAAAAGGAGGAAGCCGTAAATAACTTGCCATAGAGTGGGAGTGTAATAACCGGGGGTTATCGGCAGAACATTATGTGATGCGTAGGATGGTGACAAGGCAGGTATGTTTAGCATGAGCCATTGAATGACAATTCCCAGAATCCTTAAAGGGTATGTACACTGGAAAAAATTGCTGCCCAGAATTACCATATTTGTTGGGGGCATACCGTCCAACATTACAATGCAAAGGTTTGCCACTGTTAATAATTTTCAGCAGCCAATTAAACGTGAGATTTTTACTCAGCAGTAAGGCAGCATCGGATTGGTTGCTGTAGATGAATAGCACAGGCAAACCTTTTTACCTTTTATTGCATCATCCCCATTAAAACATTAATAAGGAAACAATGGTCTGTTTCTTACATAGTTAAACTATTTACTAGATCATTTTGCAAGATAGACCAAGTATTGCAGATTAATGGGCTGAATCATCAGAATGTAGGTGAAAAGTCAATTGTGACTCATTAGCCTACATTGCAATAGCCATTCCGGGACACACGAGTCACCGTCCAATCTTACTTACATATCCAGGCTTAAGAAAGATTTCCTGTTACGACAATCTTATATGGATATTAAAATGGATACAAATTAGAATCCCATTCTACCAAGGCCTATAGTTGCGATGCGGTATATAGCTTATAATATAGTAGAAGGGCACATATCGCAGAAAGGGGCAAACAGGTTGGTTGCCCAAACAAAAAATGGGTAGCTAGGATCCCACACATCGTTTCGACTAGGGGTCCCCACCAAACCTATATCCAGCCCTATTAAAGGATATTGCTATGAGCATTTTCAACTTTGAATACGGTATGTGTCCGGGACACATCCTGCAAAATGAAATAGATGATGTTGTACAATATTGAGAATGATTGAGAATGATTGATATGATGTTTGCATAATATTGAGAATGATTGATTAGAGATGTTCGAGACAGTTTCGAACAGTTTCGTTCCGTTTTTCAATTTTCGAAAATTTCAAAATTTGAAAATTTGAAAACGGACCCATAGAAGTCTATGGGAGAAAAAAATTCTAAAGTTTCTGTCCATTTTGAGGGACAAATAGTAATAGTAGGTTACTGTACATGACACAGAGACCTGGGGAATGGTCTGGGGAACCCGTCAATATAACCAAAACTTATTTTAAAACAATCTTTCCTCATGATCGGGCTGTTTTCAAGCTTCCGCACTCGAGAATTACCGAAATCGTGCCCTACTTTCGAGGGTTACCGATATTACAAATTCAAGGGTTACCGAAATCATTTCTAGCTTTCAAGGGTTACCGCAATCGATCATTACTTTCATTTTGCGGTTTAAATTTTCAATTTCAATGAATATCGAAATTACAATTCTGGGTGCCGTGAAATCTGGGAGTTCCAAAAGTTTCGTTGGGACTTCGAAACCCTCAGATTCGATTCCAAAACGGGTTCTATTCGACCCCATATTACATCTGTATGATTGATGATGATATGATGATGTTTGCACAATATTGAGATCATTCCAGAGGTGAGATATAAAGCCATCTTTTAGTTACGAATGATAGAATTCATTTAGGGTTACTTATATTTCAGCTTTCATTCTCTTTAAAATGCACCTCGAGAGGATCAAGCCATTTTGTGGGTAAAAATGCATTACAAGTGCTAGTGATGGATTGGAACTCGAACCTGAACCCGAAGTCGGGTCGAACTTTATGAGTTTGTACGAACTCCGAACTATCCGAACTAGTTTGGTTTTTTCCAACTCAATAGTTATTGAATATTCGAATCAGTAACCCTCGAATGCAGAGTTCGAATTCGGTAACCCTGGGATGTAGCCTTCGATTTTGGTAACCCTCGAATGTAGTGTTCAGTAACCCTCAAATTGCCCATAACCCTCAAATGTAGCATCGTGGGGAAAGTTAGTGTTTAAATAAGTTTTGGTGATAGGGTCGTGTTCCCCAGACCATTTCCCAGGTGCCAGAGCCATTAATAATAAGTTACCATTACTATTTTTTTTGTATATAATCCAAACTTTTAACGGAAGTTCAGAAGTTAAAAAACAAACCGAACTTAAGGAAATTCGGCCATCTCTAGTGTTAAGTACTTTAAGACCGGCTTTAATGCTCCTCAATACCCATGTATACCTTTAGCACAGATATCCCAAACTTCACCTATAGCCAAGCCCCAGATTGCCAGGATGCTTGGCATGATTCATCAGGTACGGTTGCCTCCACTAATGGTGACCATAGATGCTACAATCTGATCGTACAATCCATGGGTCGTACGATCGGATTGCCGGTTGGCCAAAAATTATTCAACTAGCCCAAAGTGGAAATTATTGGAATATCATTGAACGAGTGATAAGAACTCAATATAAATAACCCACTTATATTGCAAGCTCTTTTGGGCAGTTCCTGATGAGAGTGGATCAAATCATTGTAAGCACTGCATACCCCCCATACCATTATGGCAGGTATGGGCCAAAACTTAAGGGTCTGTCCTGGAGCACATGGTGGGCGTGACTGGGGTGTTCCAGGACATGGCTAGGTGGTCTGGGATGTGGGTGAAGACAGGTGTTGACATATGGGTGGAAACAGGTGTTGGAGTGTGGCTGGAGACAGGTGTTGGGATGTGGGTGGAGATAGGTGTTGGGATGTAGGTGAAGACAGGTGTTGGGATGTAGGTGAAGACAGGTGTTGGGGTGAGGTTTGAGACAGGGGGTTGGAATGAGGATGGAGACGGGGTTGGAATGAGGAAGGAGACAGGTTTTGGGATGTGGATGGAGACAGGTGTTGGGATGTGGGTGGAGACAGGTGTTGGGATGAGGGTGGAGACAGGTGTGGGAGAGTGGCTGGAGATAGGTGTTGAGATCTGGGTGGAGGCAGGTGTTCGGATGTGGATAGAGACAGGTGTTCGGATGTGGATAGAGACAGGTGTTGGGATGTGGGTGGAGACAGGTGTTGGGATGTGGGTGGAGACAGGTGTTGGGATGTGGGTGGAGACAGGTGTTGGAGTGTAGCTGGAAAAGGTGGTTGGTTAGTATGTGGGCGGAGGAAAGAGGAGGAAAGGTTGGGATGTGGGGAGACGGTGTTTGGGTGTTGCTGGAGACAGGTGTTGGAGTGTGGCTGGGACTTGTGTTGGGATGTGAATAGAGACAGGTATTGGGATGTGGGTTGGGACAGGTGGAGTGTAGCTGGAAAGTGTTGGGGGTGTGGGTGGAGACAGGTGTTGGGGGGTGTGCTGGAGACAGGTGTTGGAGTGTGGCTGGAGACAGGGGTTGGGATGGATGGGTGGGACAGGTGTTGGGTTGTGGGTGGAGACAAGTGTTGGGGTGTTGCTGGAGACAGGTGTTAAGATGTGGGTGGAGAAAGGTGTCGGGATAAGGTTGGAGTCAGGTGTGGGAGTGTGGCTGGAGAAAGGTGTGGGATGTGGACGGAGACCGGTGTTGGGGTGTGGTGGTGGAGACAGGTGTTGGGATGAGGGTGGAGACAGGGGTGTGTTGGGATGTGGGTGGAGTCAGTGTTGGAGTGTGGTGGAGGCAGGTGTTGATTGTGGGTGGAGATAGGTGTTGGGGGGTGTGGTGGAGACAGGTGTTGGAGTGTGGGTGGAGACAGGTGTTGGAATGTGGGTGGGGATAGGTGTTGGAGTGTGGCTGGGAGGCAGGTGTTGGTATACGTGCAGACAGGTGTTGGACTGTGGCTGAAGACAGGTGTTGGGATTTGGGTTGAGACAGGTGTTGGAGTGTGGCTGGAGACCGGTGTTGGGGTGTGGGTGGAGACAGGTGTAGGATGAGGTGGAGACACGTGTTAGGATGTGGGTGGAGAAAGGTGTTGGGTTGTGGTGGAGACAGGGGTTGGGTGTGTTGTGGCGACAGGTGTTAAGATGTGGGTGGAGAAGAAAGGTGTCGGGATAAGGTTGGAGTCGGTGTGGGAGTGTGGCTGGAGAAAGGTGTTGAGATGTGGGTGGAGACAGGTGTTGGGATGTGGTGGAGGAGACCGGTGTTGGGGTGTGGGTGGAGACAGGTGTTGGGATGAGGGTGGAGACAGGTGTTGGGATGTAGGTGGAGTCAGGTGTGGAGTGTGGTGGAGATAGGTGTGGGGTGTTGCTGGGATAGGTGTTGGAGTGTGGCTGAGGAAAGGTGTGTGGAAATGTGGGTGGAGAAGGTGTTGGGAGTGTTGCTGGAGATACGTGTTAGATGTGGGTGGACCCAGGTGTTGGGATGTGGATGAGACAGGTATTGGGATGTGGGTGGAGACAGGTGTGGGAGTGTAGCTGGAAAAAAAGGTTGGGGTGTGGGTGGAGAGGAGACAGGGGTTTGGGGTGTTGCTGGAGACAGGTGTTGGAGTGTGGTGGAGACAGGGTGTTGGGATGTGGGTGGAGGAAGGTGTGGGGATGGGAGTAGACAAAGTTGTTGAAGTGTGGTTGGAGACAGGTGTTGGGATGTGGGAGGAGAAAAGGTGGTGGGATGTGGGTGGAGACAGGTGTTGGGTTGTGGGTGGAGACAGGTGTTGGGGTGTTGCTGGAGACAGGTGTTAAGATGTGGTTGGAGACAAGTGTTGGATGTGGAGGAGACAGGTGTTGGGGTGTGTGGGTGGAGACAGGTGTTGGGATGAGAGTGGAGACAGGTGTTGGGATGTAGGTGGAGTCAGGTGTTAGAGTATGGCTGGAGGCAGTGTTGATATGTGGGTGGAGACAAGTGTTGGGGTGTGCTGGAGACAGTGTTGGGAGTGTGTGGAGACAGGTGTTGGAATGTGGGTGGGGATAGGTGTGGAGTGTGGCTGGAGGCAGGTGTTGGGATACGTGCAGACAGGGGTTGGACTGTGGCTGAAGAACAGGTGTTGGGGATGTGGGTGGAGACAGGTGTTGGAGTGTGGCTGAAGACGGTGTTGGTGTGTGGGTGGAGACAGGTGTTAGGATGAGGGTGAGACACGTGTTAGGATGTAGGTGGTGTAGAAGGTGTTGGAGTGTGGTTGGAGACAGGTGTTGGGAGTGTGGTTGGAGACAGGTGTTGAGATGGGGGTAGAGACAGGGTTGGGGGTGTAGGTGGAGACAGGTGTTGGAGTGTGGTGGAGGAAGGTGTTGGGATGCATGCAGACAGGTTTTGGAGTGGTGGTTGGAGACAGGTGTTAGAGTGTGGTTGAGGGACAGTTAGAGTGTGGTTGGAGACAGGTTTTGGGATGGGGGTAGATACAACTGTTGGGATGTAGGTGGAGACAGGTGTTGAAGTGTGGCTGGAGGCAGGTGTTGGGATGCGTGCAGACAGGTGTTGGAGTGTGGCTGAAGACAGGTGTTGGGATGTGGGTGGAGACAGGTGTTGGGATGTGGGTGGAGACAGGGGATGGAGTGTGGCTGGAGACAGGTGTTGGGATGCGTGCAGACAGGTGTTGGAGTGTGGCTGGAGACAGGTGTTGGGATGTGGAAGGAGACAGGTGTGTGACAGCACTGTATTAGCCACTATATATTAAAAATAAATACAAACATTAAAGGTGTATTATCTCATATATACAGGTGTAGGTAACTATACACTAGTTACCCTTTAGTCTTCTTGTTCTGGCAGAATTTGGCCAGTAGTGGCCACTGTGTAAAAGTATAAAAGGGAGAGGACTCATGTACTCAGCCTCTTTCTACTTCCTGGAGATTCCCCAGATCATAGGGGAAGAAGCCCAGGGGGCCTAGATAACAGGTAGACCCAGTTATTGTGAGAATAGTCTTTATTATAGATCACTCTAGGAGGGATAGATAGGAGTAGGATAGCTAGTGAGCAGCCTGAACTCCAACAAGGAGATTTAGTAAAGAGTCCTGGGTATACCACCCAAGAATAGGGACATCGTACCTGACATAGGGATAGAAAATTGGGGTGGCAGCTGGAGAGAGGGCCCACTCCTGATAAATAACAGTCTTGTGCATAAAATGTGGGTAAGGTTGTCTCTAGAGAAATTATGTACCCCGATTTTACTATCACCTTACACAGGTAAAGCACCCGTGTGTCACGGCACTGCCATTTATATGTTAAGCTGATGCAATGCGGAGGTTTCGTTCGCTGATTCTTGCCCTCTAAAATTCCAACACCTGAGAGGTTACTGTAGTTCTTCTCCAATGTAACCAACAGTCATTTCCTGGGAAGGAAATAAGCTTTCAGTTAGTATTTCACTCTGCCCTTACAGGTAACAGTATAAGAGAACAATACTGATACGGGGGAAAAAAATCTTTGTAAACAAATAATCCAGACACCATAGGTCATGTGGTGTGAGAGGCCTGGTGCTATCTGTACATTCTTGACATTTATGGGCAATTATTGCCTGGATCTACAGGGTGAATGACCTACCTGAGATAACAAAGCCTTTTCGTGTTCTTTAGGCAAAACAATCTATCCTACTTAAGCTAAGTATAGACATAAATGTAATTGTCTTTGGATCAATTGTTCCAAAGACAATTATGAAAGCATTTCTATACAGACAGGCTACTCAGCAGTGGCCGAGCGTCCTGCTCTGGTGAGGGGACGGGGGAGCAATCTGAAGAACTTGCACAATGCAGTAGAACAATAGGATTGCTCCCCAACATGGTAAAGCATGGTAAAGCTATTGCAGTCATTTGTCAAGCACTCGCAGCAAATGCTCCGTCAGGACAAATAATAGCCCCATGTGTACCCAACCTTGTACTGCAAGGGTAAGAATGTTAAAACTGCTTTGTAAGTAGATGAAAGGTATTCATCCACCTTAAGAACAAGGAGGTGCATATTTTAGACAGCAAGACAACTGGTTCTCAAGAGGAGTGAAAGAGGCTTTCTATGACAAATTGGAGAAACCATTCCTGAATAGGGGTTAGGGCCTTCAATATCACCTTTCATCAAATGACAGTGTTATCTTGACATTATCTCAGCAGTTTTAGTACACTTTTCACCACAGAAAGACAGTCAACTATTTCCACCACAGGAAATTCTTGGTGTCATTATTCAGGGTCCACCACCGACCAAAAATCTATGTTTTCTCTCCCTTTGGTGCATGGAAAATTTGATCTGTTCCGGTACAGGAAAGAAAAAACCCTCTAGTATACACAGCAATAATTTATGGAACATTACAAGAACAACAAATACACATGTATTGATGTAGTGATTGGAAAGGAATCTGTTTGAGTGAACAGCCCCTCCCCCTAAGAGAAATAAAGGACCTTGCGTGCTGATGAATAATTTAACAGTGAAACACTATCACATAAAACCAGTTCCTGCCTTACATCAACTTCACATCTATAATTCACATTTTTCCGGCTTCTTAGAATATCCAGTGCAGGGAGCAGTCAGGATGATATTGGTGCAATCGTGATACGTCTGTTCAATAAAGGTGAACACATTAAAAGGGATGATTGTGAAGTCAGATACAAAAGTATTTTTAGTATTTAAGAAATTTTCAGGTGCAGATTGTTTTTATGAATCATTAGGCTTAGAGATGGCCGGTTCGCGGACCCGAACCCGGATCCGCCGCGGATTTCTCCCGTCCGCGAACGGCGGATTCTTCCGAACTTCCGAACTGCGGATTTTTTTTTTTTTACGAAAATTTTCGAAAATACGAGTATCTCCGTAATTACGAGGATCTACGATACTTTCGGGATCCGGAAAAACCGATGATCCTCGTAATTACGAGGATTCGCGTAATTACGAGGATTAATGTAATTACGAGAATACTCGTAAAAACGAGTAATTCGTGTACATTTTTCAAGACGGAGCAAGCCACATGATCCAAATTAGCCAATGGCAGCTATCATAGTTACGGAAAGCCTCGTTTTTTTACGGAAATCCTCGTTTTTACGGGAATCCTCGTATTTTCGAAAAATACCGTTTTTTTAAAGTCACGCTAGCGGACTGTACTTTTTAGGTATTGTTGGCATTTATACGTGCTTCTAAGGCCATTACCCAGGTCCCTGAGTGGTTAAGTGTACGTTACCAAGGCTATTTAGACCACTTTTAATGCGGATTTTGCCGAACTTTCATTTTAATACATTTTAACGGGTCCGCTCGCGGATTTTCGAATTTTCGGATTTTTTCGAAAATCCGCGGATCCTCGCGTCGACCGGATTTTTCGAAGTTCGGACATCTCTATTCAGCACATGCTGGATTTAAACCTATAGGAAGTTCTGGTATATAAAACTGGCGTATTTTTGATTTTTCTGTTTGTATGAATGAGTAAGAATTTAGATTCTGGATTTTGCTAAAGCTTTTGCTACTGTGCCACATAGGAGACTAATGGATAAAAAGGGAACCGTTGGCCTAGAAAAAAACATTTGTACATGGATAGAGAATTGGTTATATATTCAATGGTGCTACATCTATGTGGGCTAAAGTTCTAAGTGGAGTGCCTCAGGGTTCTGTACATTTTTTTTGTGCGCTGCTCTGCAATCATGATTTTATTGTGCGCTGCTCTGCAATCATAATTTTTGTGCGCTGCTCTGCAATCATGATTTTTGTGCGCTGCTCTGCAATCATAATTTTTGTGCGATGCTCTGCAATCATGATTTTATTATGCGCTGCTCTGCAATCATGATTTTATTGTGTGCTGCTCTACAATCATGATTTTTTTGTGCGCTGCTCTGCAATTATGAATTTTGTGCGCTGCTCTGCAATCATGATTTTTGTACTATGCTCTGCAGTCATGATTTTTTTGTGCGCTGCTCTGCAATCATGATTTTTGTGTACTGCTCTGCAATCATGATTTTTGTGTGCTGCTCTGAAATCATAATTTTTGTGCGCTGCTCTGCAATCATGATTTTTGTGCACTGCTTTGCAATCATGATTTTTGTGTGAATAACATGCACTCCAATTGCACTGAGGCCACGCTACGATGTCTGATCCCAATCTGATTGCATGCGATTTGCAAAAAATCGTGTTCGCATGTGCTCCGAAATGACAGTGCTCTGTGTTTCTCAAGTGCAAACGGATCGCATAAGGAATATCGTTGCTGAATATTTCCATCAAGAGTTATAAGAAACAATTGCTATGGTTCAGTTTGCACTGGCTTTAAAAGTTTATAATTTATTACACTGAATTCCTACAATTGTAAATTTCCTGTTTTTAGATACAAATATCTAGGCTGTGTTCCAAGGCACAATCTGGTTCATAGAAATCTATTTGCAGTGTGATCTTCATTTCACCAGGTGGCGCTCTTACTCTCAAATTAGCAAACACATATGGCGTCTTTAAGGATACACTTACTAGAGGAGCCTGGAAGTCTCCGCATAGTATTACAGAGATTTCTAGGGTTCAGTATACAGTAACTTTGATCTCAGTAGATCAATTTAACTCTGCGTATTAAGATGACTGTAACTCAGGGATTGCCAAACTAGGATTATCCTTCATTCTACATTGAATATACACACCAGCACACAAGCTTTGACTGACTGTTTTTGCCTAATATTGTAGTTCTACAAAAGCTGCCAATCCCCCACTTCATTTTTCATGGCACATCACCACGGTAACCGCTCAATCGTAAATATGAAACGGTGATAAGTGTTTCATGACGTTAAGTTCAACCTTAGACCATTTTTCATCATTTACTCCAATACATTCGGTAAATTTCAATTTTCCGGTGATCGCTATTCATAGTTGGATGACCACTTTTTGAGGGTTTGAATCCCTGGTCTGGTATTGGTAGATCTTATGGTGCCATCCTTTTTTGCTGCAATACCGGACTTAACGCAATAATTACGGCAATTTTGCTGGTGCACATCACCGATACTACCGGCGCACATCACCGATACTACCGGTGCACATCACAGATTCTACCGGCGCACATCACCGATACTACCGGCGCACATCACCGATTTTACCGGCGCACATCACCAATACTACCGACGCACATCATCGATACTACCGGCGCACATTACCAATACTACCGGCGCACATCACCGATACTACTGGTACACATCACCGATACTACCGGCGCACATCACCGATACTACCGGTGCACATCACCAATATTACCAGCGCACATTCTGCTGGAATTCAAGCACTGTTGTATATAGCACATAAAATGTTATTTTGGATGTGCACAGAAAATATATATTTGCACACACTTCAGATTGATATTAGAGGGAGCATTGATCAGTTACGGTAATAACAGCTAATAATTACCGGGGAAAAAAACAATGAATGGAGCATTGTGCATAAACGAATCCTGGATAACATTCCAACCGTTCTCGACTTTGTATTATATTGGCTCACAAAAGGTATCACCAAAAAGAAAGTAGCATTCTCTAGGATCTACACGGCACCTTATGACAAAGCACATAGGTATATAGGTAATCACCGGGCACGCCAGTCTTAGGTGCAAAACCAAATTTATTCGTGACATTTCGGGATCATATGCGGCCCCTTCTTCAGACATGTTTGGCATGCTGGCCCTTCCCACTGGGGCCCGCAAGAGCGAGGGGGCCCATGAGTGGGAGGGGGCACCAAGAGAGAGGGGCCCTGGGACCCACAAGAGGGAGGGGCCCCAAAGCCCACAAGTGGGAGGGGCCCCAGAGCCATGAATGGGAGAGGCCATGGGAGGCTGCAAGGGAAAGACCCAAGGGGCTGCAAGGGGAGGGGCCATGGGGGCCCACGAGGAGGAAGAAACACAGAAGAGGGACTGTCACAAGTGCAGGGGATCTGGTGATGCTGCAACCATATCACACATATAAATGTAAATATCTTCAAAACTATGTAAAATAAATAATGAAAGTAAATTGCAAATATCCCCAGGAAAGCAATTCCTGTCAATTTACCTAAAGTCATTTTTGGACCACAGTTACCCTTTAAAAGGGGAAATATTGAAACCATATCCCCATATTACACATTTCGTTTTTTATCCAGACAATCATATCAAATGTAGCATGAACGATTAATATCTGCAAGTTTAATTTTAAAATATAAGAAATAATGTGTAACTCCGAGAAATAATGTGTGACTCCAAAAAATAATGTGTGACTAAGACAAATAATTTGTGACTCCAAGAAATAATGTTTGAATAGAGAAATAATGTGTGACTCTGAGAAATAATGTGTGACTCCGAGAAATAATGTGTGACTATGATAAATAATGTGTGACTATGATAAATAATGTGTGACTCCAAAAAATAATGTGTGACTACGACAAATAATTTGTGACTCCAAGAAATAATGTTTGAATACGAGAAATAATGTGTGACTCCGAGAAATAATGTTTGAATACGAGAAATAATGTGTGACTCCGAGAAATAATGTTTGAATACGAGAAATAATGTGTGACTCTAAGAAATAATGTTTGAATACGAGAAATAATGTGTGACTCCGAGAAATAATGTTTGAATACGAGAAATAATGTGTGACTC
>CM033472.1:27064283-27098499 GCA_019447015.1 Hymenochirus boettgeri | reverse complement strand
AAGTCGATTATCAAAAATATATATTATATATATATCATATATTACTATATATATATATATAATATATATATATATATATATACTCTCAGGGTCCCACTATTATAGTACATATACCTCAGCGCAACTACTAGTCAATATAATATCGTAGGCAAATCATATCGTAGATAATCTAGTCGCAAATAATATAGTAATATAATATAGTACAAAAATGGAACTATTATCGAATAATATGTACAATTAATATAGGTAATATATGTATGACATGCATATGTGGCAAATAAAATAGTAATCAGAATATATAGCAAAATATAGGAATATAATATAGTGCAATATATAGTAATTTAATATAGTACAAATAATATATATATAGCATATATAGAATAATATAGTATAATATAATATATTAGCGAAATAATAAGTAATATATATAGTCAGCAAATAATATAGTAATATATATAGTAGCAAAATAATAGTAGCTAAGATAATAAGTACAATAATATAGTAAATATAATATAGTAATGCAAAATATAGGATATACTATAGTAATATATATATATTAGTGCAAATATATAATCTAATATATTAAATAATATAGTAATTATATAGTAGCAAATATAGGAATATAAATATAGTAGCAAATAATATAGTAATTTATATAGTACAAATAATATAAAATATAATATAGTAGCACATAATATACTAATATAATATTAGCAAATAATTGTAATACAATATAGTAGCAATATAATATAATATTAATATGTAGCAAATAATGTAATAAACGTAGCACATATAAGTAATTTAATATAGGTAAGCAAATAATATAGTAATATATATCGAATAGTAGCAAATACTATAGTAATTTAATATAGTAAGCAATAATATCATAATATAAATTTAGTAGACATAATATATATAATTTAGTACAAATAATATGTAATATAATATAGTATCAACATAATATAGTAATATAATATGTAGCAATAATATAGTATATAATATATCAGCTAAATAATATAAGTAAGTTAATATAGAAGCAATAATAATCTGTAATATAAAATAGTAGCAAATACATAGTAATATAATGTAGTAGACTCTGGTAATAGATGTAGTATACTTGGAATTTTTGCGAAAGGCTTTTGATACAGTCCTCCTAAGGCGACTAATGTATAAGCTAGGGCCTGTTGTCTGGGGAGTCACATTTGTACATGGATAGAAAATTGGTTAATGAATAGGAAACCATAGATGTAGTTTGTAAATGAGGCTTCATCATAATGGACTAAAGTGCTAAGTAGGGGCCACGGTTCTGTGTTTGGGCCGCTTCTATTTAATCTATTTATTAATGATTTTGAAAGTGGGTATTGTCAAGCAGGTTTTTGGGTTTGCTGATGACACAAAACATTGTCGACCATTAAAACTCTCAGAGGATGTGTCAATCATTGCAGGGGGATCTAGATAGATTGTCACATTGGGCTTCTAGTTGGCAGATGAGATTCAATGTTGATAATGTAAGGTGATGCTTTTGGACTTAAAGAATCCTTGTGCTACTTATACTATAAATGGCTCTGTGTTAAGTGAATCCCTGTTTGAAAGGATCTTGGAGTTTTGGTGGATAACCAACTTAAAGGTGCAAGCAGTGCCATGCGGCAACAGCCAGAGCCAGCAGGTATTGTCTTGTATAAAGAGAGGTATGATTCAAGGGAGGAAATGTAATTCTCCCTCTTTACAAAGCATTGGTAGGCCTCATTTGGAATATGCAGTGCAATTTTGGAATCCTGGGTACAAAAAGGACATCTTTGAAATGAAAGGGTTTCAGAGAAGGGCAACTAAATTTAATAGGCAATTGGGGGAGCTTGAATATAAGAGAGGACTGGAAAAGTTAGAATTATGTACGCTGGAGAAAAGGCTCTTGCGTGGGATATGATACTGTGTATAAATACATTAACGGGCCATCAATAAACTCTGCAGCATGTTCACCAATAGAGCATGCCGAGACGTGGACATCCTTAAGACCGAAAGAAGAAAGGGTTTAGGCTACAAGTTCGGAACGGTTTTTTCACTGTGAGAACAATAAAGCTATGGAACTGTCTTCCAGTGGACGTTGTTATGGCAGGTTCAATTGGCCAGTTTTAAAAAAAGCTGGATGAGTTTCTGCAAACAAGGAATACTTGCAAGTTACTGTATTGATACTAAGTAAGTTGATCCAGGGAAATTTCGACTGCCACTGTGGATCCAGGAAGGAATTTCCCCCCCCTTTTTTTTGCCTTCCTCTGGATCAATTTACGGCAGGAAATGAGGGTTTGCTTATGGGTAGGACTGGAGGACATATGTCTTTATTTAACCTGAATACTATACTATACTATAACGTACTATAACAGATATAGTACAAATATAAGTGATAATATAATATAGTAGCATAATAATATATAGAAATATGAATATATTGAATTAATATAGTAAGCAATAAATAGTAGTAAGAATAATAGCCTGCAAAATAATACTAATATATATAGTTATCAATATATTCTCCCTGTCTCTCCTCTCGTCGCGTTTTCCGCTCTCCCTCTCACCTAAACAACATGAGTATGTAATCATAATATAGTATCAGTAATATTATAAAATAAATATATATATCAATATGATACGTATATTATAAAAATAAGTAATAGTAATATAGTCAAGAATATTAAACAACCTATAGTAATATACACTATCTAATCAGTATATTATAAAAAAAAATATATCACGTAATTATATTTATTCATATAATCCAGTACATTATTATAAAAACATACTCTAGTAATATAATATAGACCTTTAAAAATACTATAACATACTTTATAAAAATATTATTCAAATCAATATATTAAATAATATTTGATTATAGTACAGTATTATAAAATAATCATATAATAGAATATAAGTACAGTATGTTTATAACAATAATAGTAGGTGATAATTACCGTTCATACCGAGTTAACACCGAGTTTTCAGGGCTATAAAAAAAACCTGAAAATCTTACTCGTTTAATACTCAGCATCCTGAGTCTCCTACCCTTGTCCGCCGATCCGCATCCTCCTCGTCCACAGTCCTCTGCTGCATCGGATGATGTCCTACCGCGCCGCAAAGTGGAGAGGCGCCGGTATGACCATCATCCGATGCGCAGATGCTTGTGAGCGAGGATGCGGATCGGCTGCCACCGGACAACGGTAGGAGAAACTTTTACTTGCACAGGGACACAAGTGGCAAACTTTACAAATAAAGTAAAACCTTCTTTATGTTTGTCTCTGTATGCCACAAATACAAGGAGGATTTACCCCATTTGCAGTATTTGCTACTTAAAGATGTTTGAAAACTACAACCCCAGCACTGCTTTTGCTGGGAGTTGTAGTTTTCAAACATCTTAAGTGGCAAATACTTGCAAATAGGGGTAGTCCTCCTCATATTTGTGCTATAAAGTATGCACAAATAAAGAAGGTTTTTACTTTATTTGTAAGTATTTGGCAACTTAAGATGTTTGAAAACTACAACTCCCAGCAATAAAGCATGCTGGGGAGTTGTAGTTTCCAACATCTTTATGTGGCAAATACTATCCTTGGTTATATACTCCGAGTCAATGTGGTTTTCCTTCTTTTATAACCTCAAAACTAGGTACCTCGTTTATACTCGTGCGGTTTATACTCGCGTATATACTGGGTACAATAACAGTTGCAATATATATATAAGGGATCGATGCGCCCGGTTACAGTGTAATATAAGATATTATGGCCACAGAGGAGTTCCCTGACCATATAGAAGCAGCAAGGCCGTAGGCCGAGTGCTTTTATACAGACAGGGAACTCTGAGTGGCGTAATGTCCAATATACTATATTGTGAAGGGGCGCATTATCTCTTCTAATACATAAATATCGGATTCCTTCACCCCACCGATTCACATTTTAAATTCTAGCCTTGTCCCTTTACCCTTAAATCCCCAGCTACCTTCTGCAACTTTAACCCCAGTAGAAAGGAATATCCCAGCCCAGCATCTATAGGTTAAACAAATCTTTTGTGGAGGAGGTAGAGAGACCATGTTAATGAATGACAGGAAGCAGCTACAGCGGTTCTTGTGGTTAGTGATTTCAACCACACGCAAAAAAATGCTGATCATTGTTTAGGCAGAACACTGGAATGGGCGGAGTGTGGGATATAAGAAATATCTAAGAAAAGAGGAAAGGGTTTTTCACTGTGAGAACAATAAAGCTATGGAACTGTCTTCCAGTGGACGTTGTTATGGCAGGTTCATTGGCCAGTTTTAAAAAAAAGCTGGATGAGTTTCTGCAAACAAGGAATATTGCAAGTTACTGGTATTGATACATAAAGTAGAGTTGATCCAGGGAAATTTCCGATTGCCACTTGGAGTCAGGAAGGAATTTTTCCCCCCTTTTTTTGCCTTCCTCTGGATCAACAGTTAGGCAGGAAATGAGGGTATTGCTATATGGGTTGGACTGGATGGACATATGTCTTTATTTAACCTGAAATACTATATTATACTATACTATACTAGTAACAAAATAATATAGTAATATAACATAGTAGCGAAATAATATAGTAATATAATATAGTAGAAAATAATATAGTAATATAATATAGTAGCAAATAAAATAGTAGTATAATATAGCTGCAAAATAATATAATAATAGCAAATAAAATAGTAGTATAATATAGCTGCAAAATAATATAATAATATAGTATAGTACAATATATTATAAAAACAATATAGTATAGTAATATAATATAGTACGGTATATTATAAAAGATAATATAGTAATATAGTATAGTAAAGTATATTATAAAAACAATATAGTAATATAATATAGTACAGGATATTATAAAAACAATATAGTAATACAATATAATACAGTATATTATAAAAGATTTTTTTTTGGTGGACTACAGACAAATAATTTGTTGACTCCAAGAAATAATGTTTGAATACGAGAAACTAATGTGTGACTCCGGACAAAATTGGAGAATATGTTTGAATCAGAAATAATTGTGTTTGTTGTTGACTCGAGAAATATGTGAAAGAAAAAAGGACTAAGAAAATAATGTTTGAATACGAGAAATAGAAATAATGTGTGACTCAGAAATAATGTTTGAATACGAGAAATAATGTGTGGACTCTCAAAAGAAATAAGAAGAATAATGTTGTTGAATACGAGAAATAATGTGTGACTCCGAGAAATAATGTTTGAATACGAGAAATAATGTGTGACTCTAAGAAATAATGTTTGAATACGAGAAATAATGTGTGACTCTAAGAAATAATTTGTGACTCCGAGAAATAATGTGTGACTCCAAGAAATAATGTGTGACTCCGAGAAATAATGTGTGACTCCGAGAAATGTTTGACTATGATAAATAATGTATGATTCCCGAGAAATAATATGTGACTCCAAGAAATAATGTGTGACTATGAGAAATAATGTGTGACTCCGATAAATAATGTGTGACTACGAGAAATAATGTGTGACTATAAGAAATAATGTGTGACCCCAATAAACAATGTGTGACTACAAGAAATACTGCGTGATTCTGAGAAATAATGTGTAACTCTGAGAAATAATGTGCGATTTCCAACTCTTAATGTGTGACTCCGAGAAATAATGTGCGACTCCGAGAAATAATGTGTGACTTTGTCTCAACACATGATCTTTAATATTTTTATGTTTAAACTGTGTGTATTGCCAGGAATAACTAGAAGTCTCCCATGGAAGGAATTTACAAAGAAGGAACCAGACATGCCTTAATTATAGCAAAGAAAATCTGTGCTGCTTATCTGGGAACTTACATGTTATGATGCTCGGCTGCTCTTTAAAAGGCTGGCACAGTTGCTCGCCCATATGGCTCTTTAGGAATAATACTATTTTGAAGCTGACAAGCAGCTAAAAATAGTATTGTGGGTAAAATATTTCAACATCACAGTTTTTAAAAAATGCAACTAAACCTGATGTGATTGGCCAATTAGGATCAGCTGAATGTGGCATTAAATTGTCTGAGCCAACACACCAGGAAGCCCATCTGAATAATAGAATTAAACAGTAGATGTGGTTGGGGTTTAAGTCATTGACTCACTTTGGCTGGAGACAGCCATGGTCATGCAGTTTGTATTTCTGAGTTCTATTCACCCATAACATCACTCCTGGTCTGTCACCATCATTAGTAGGCTCTGTGGGTGCAGACACAAGGTTTATAGGTTGTAGTTATATCTCCATGTCCAGGGTAATGGAGGTTAAGTACACTCACACTTGGTCCTAAGCAGGTGTTGATATTCAAGGCTCTGCTTTTTCCCAATGACAGTAAAGGAACATCACTATCTCTGGGTGCACTAAGCTGTAGAGATAAGACAGCCCTGTAAGCAGATCTTCTCACCTGTTCAAGTGCTTGAGGCTTGTTCCAGATCACTACCCTCCATGGCCCCATGTGTTGGGTATAATGATATTAAAATATCATTATATAAAATGATATAAAGATCTTCTGGGGGAGAAGAAAAGCTTTTTAGCACTACCTACATAACTCTAATGGTGGAAAGAGATTGTGACATTTAAGTTGTATTGTAGTTTTTAAGGCGTTAAAGTAGAGATGTTGACTTTTGTTGATCTGCGGTTGTATTGAATAATATCGATATACTGAGCGGTACTGTAGGACTGGCCTGTTGGAAGGGAATCCCCCAGTGGGTCCACAGACCATTTACCCAAGAAAACAGAGAAAATTTTTAGTATAGAGCCAAGGGGACATTAAGGCAGGGTATACACGATGGGATCCTTAATCTCAACCGATTAGCGAACAGTTGACCAGGAACAAGGACGGTAGGTCGCAGAAAAGGTACCCATGGCCGACAGTTTGCCATCACAGAACAAGGTTTTCCGACCTATGGTTTTCTGGCCCGTCTGATCTCCCATTCATCCAGTTCAGATGAACGAACATTCGGACACCTATCGCGGCCGCCCCCAAAAAAACCCATCCAATATTTCAGGCCAATCGACCCATACACTGAAATGTCGGTCAGTCATCCCAAAATATTGGATGGTATATACCCAGCTTTAGAAATGCATCATAACAAACATTAGGAGTCAGTAGGCGTAAGATAGATATGTAAATGAGTGATAACAGAGATATGAAACGTTAGGTGGGCCCCTAAACTTGTCCTGATAGGCTCCTGGTCTCAGATTTCCTGGTGGTCCCCGATTTTGACACTGCTGTGCAGAATTGGTTTATTGTATGATGGTTGTAAATGATGGACACATTGTTCTAAGAATCAAAGAGAGAATACATAGAAAGTAGTTGGCAGTGATGTCATGTCAGTGATGTCAGATGTATACACTGCTTGACTGCTTTATGGCTAAACATGCTCACTTAGAGCACACTAATCCAAACATTAGGCAGAAGAGAGCAGCGAGGGACCAGAGGAGTTCAAGGTAAGATATCCTACTTTAGGAACACTGGGGAGAAAGGTAAGTATTGCAAAAACTGGATTTGCAGGGGTAATTAATCTAAGTACAAAAGTAGGGGGGTAACACTATTCTTCACCTGATTCTTCACATTCTTCTTTAAAACGTAACTACAACTTGCAGGACTTTTAAACCCATTACCGCTTCTATTAAAAGGTTTGAAAAGAGCCTCCATTGTTCACGTAACACAGGCCGATGCCCCCTAGAAGACTCTGTTGGCCAATACGGCTCTTGTGAAGTCCGTAGACCAAGTCTCGGTAAACATTTCCCACATAAAAGAGTGCAAGCTTCCAAATCTTGTTCCCTTTCCCTTCCATGTTCATGCCAAATTCCTGCAACAAAAGACATAGGCTAACATCTCTCTTTGGAGCCTGATGTTCACACACTGTTTCCCAATGTACATCGGTCTGTAAATAGCCTCCGAAACAGTAAGTGCTAATTATCTGCAATTAGCAGGCAGCTGTTTATTGCAAAGAAAAAAAAAAAACAGAGGTGTCCTCCACGGTATTAAAAAAAAATAGAATTTCTCACACGACCCTCTCCCTTCGTTTATCGGGGAGATAAAGACAAGGGCACTTGTGCTTGTGAGCGATTGCTGAAAAACAGCTTTCTGCCTTAGTGAAAACTTAATGACCTTCGTGAAGTGCAGAGGGAATTGTGGGGGGTTGAATATATTTTGATTAAAAAATTAGCATCTGTTAAAGGATAAATAAAATTCACAAACAATACCAGTTTACCTATAATCAAACTAATGCTTGCTATGCGGGTCATTCACAGAGAGTTTTTATCGCTATTAGTAAGATTGCTTAGCCCTAAAAAAACACCTGGTGAGCTTTTAGCTTCTAGCGAGCGTTCAGCCGGGACAAATGTCTGTTGCTCAAACTTTCATTGCGGCCACAATTGCCGCAACCGATCTTGCGGTCCCATAGGAAAACGCACAATCGGCTGTGATTTACGACCATTCGTCCGATTCGGTCGCGGCTGCCGCACACACACAATCAGATATTTCTGAACGACCAATATACTTTGAATGGACACACCATAATAGTCATTTGTGGTGAATTTGGGTCTACCCAGAGGAGTGTGGCATTAGTCTTGCAGACGCCAGTATTGATCTTTGAGAATATCTCCATTTAGGAACTGATCTGTAATTAAAATGGTTTCAGGGATTGTGGGGGGGTTCCTATAGGTATCGTAAAGTTTTCTTTGGGGGGGTGGACATATAATTAAAGGCATATTCATTACCTTTTGCTAAGCCTCCATTCCTAAATACAGCTGAGGACAAAGAGAGCAATGATAGGGAGCCTTTTTCAATTGTACCCTCTGGTTCTCCTTTAAAAGACCACTACGTATGTATGTATGTATAATTTTATTTATAAAGCGCCACTTGGGGACACAGCGCTGTACATTATAAACTACAGAGTATACAAATAAGGGGATAAGTGCAATTACACAGATAAAATAAACATTTAATACAATTTCATACAAAGGTTAAGAACACACATATATATAAATGATGGATAAATTGATATAAGTGCAGTATGCTTTGACACATTAGGAATGAGATCCCTGCCTCGAAGAGCTTACAATCTGTTGTATTATGCCCTACATTAGCAACAAGGAATTCTGGGAGTTGTCGTTTGTAAATGTCTGGATTACTGCAGCCAGGGAATGCTGGGAGTTGTTATGTTGGACATCCCAGGTATGGACGCACGCTCTGGGCGCCTCTCTTGCTTCTCATAAAAGTTTTAGGAGCATCTGCATCAGGGCGTTAGGCAATTCAAGGTGTTAACTTGTTGTCTGGTTGGCGTCAAAGCAACAAATAGCTGTTAAAGTCTCTGTGACACAATACTGATCGAAGTGTCGTATACAGATCACACTGGGGGTACAAAACTGGACAAACATTTAAAAGAGAATAAAACCTTTTTATTTTCAAAAATGACACTTTTACTGAAGACTAGAGATCTCGGATTCCCTGATCTCGGAAAAATCCCGAAGATCCGAAAACGGAACAAATTTTCAAAGGTTTTTCGAATGTATGGAGCTATTTTCACTAATTTTTGAAAATATCTTAGAACGTTCGATCTTTGAAATTCTTCGGATTCGGATGGATCTTCAGAACCGAGGGGTTCCATGTCGGATCCGGATCCCATCTCTGCTAAAGACAAGGCAGCAATCAGGCACTGTGTCTTGTTGCCTTGGTAAAGTTCAATTATTTTTAAAGTTAAAGACTCCACGTATTCTTTATTATTTACTAAAGTAGAGGGAGACGATAACAATCCAACAGAAATTTTCTGTCTGACTCAATAGGTCCCAGGGAATGCTGGGAGTTGTTGTTTATTAACACGCTGCTGTTGGACATACTTGCTATGGACACATGCTCCTGCATCAGATATGTATGTATGTATAAATGTGTACAGGTGTTTGTATTTGTATCCCTGAATATGATGTTCTTTAAATATAATATTTATTATTTAAAATCCTTACAGCGTTTTTTTTTTTACAACCCCCCAAACATTATCTTTCTTTTGTTTTCCTGCCATTATTAACAACTACCCATCAATGCATTTAATGGCGAGTTTCTCTGGTGTATTCCCATCAAGTCTCCCATTGCATTGTGGGACGGGGGGTAGCTTGTCCCTCATTGCTTAGATCCTTTTGGAAACCAAATCTTTGAATCTTTTTTTGTAGCTTTTTTTGTGTGTGTGTTGTTTATTTTGTGATCTCTATGAGAACGACTGAGCTACAAAGACTGGATAATAAGGAATTCTCATTCTTCCACGTCAACCCCCCCCCCCCTAATTTTACACTAGCACAAAGTTCTTTTGTAGTTCACGTAAACATTTCTATAGGTCCGTGTGAAGATCAGAAGTGGGTGCGGGGGGTATTGTTTGGAACGTTCTGGTCCATGCTCCTGAATAAGTCACAGGTAAGTGTTTTCTCCTAGACAAACAGATGAAGAAGTTATAGATGCTCCTTTTCTGCAAGGCTCATCCATTGATAACTTGTCACTGTGAAAGGCTGATGGCCCAGTGCTGTCAAGCTGTAGATATGATCAAAGACTTCCCTGTTTACAGCCACCTAATAGCCCCTCGGGACTGGAGTCTCCATTTCTCATTTACTGAAGGTGAATAAGCCATAAACTAATTAGTTAGCGAACCAGTGGCCAAATTACTTGAAGGACCATTTCAATTAAAGGAGCGTCGTCAGCCACACCGTGAAATGAGACAGATCATCCGTTGCTCTTGCAGGTATCTGCACGTCGTTGCGAAAGGAGGATTCTCAGCCCCTGATGGCTTCTCACACCTCCAGGATTATAGAGTCGCTTCAAAGCTTAAAGAAGTTTTAGTGGCACATTCAAAAATAAATGCTATTTCCACCAAAAAAAGTTCATAAAAACTCCTGAAAATTGTAGAGGGAACAATCTCATAAACCCTACTGGCTCTGCACCAGGGCGTCGGGTCATTCAAGGTGTTAACTGGTTGGCCGGGAGGCGTCAAAGCAACAAATAGCTGTTTAAGCCTCTGTGACACAATACTGATCGGAGTGTCATATACAGATCACACTGGGGGTACAAAACTGGACACACATTGAAAGGAGAATTAAACCTTTTTAATAAAATAAAGTGGAACTGAAGACAAGGCAGCAATGTGGCGCCATGTCTTGTTGCCTTAGTATTGCCCCAAGTTTTTAAGGTAAAAGGCTTGATCGGTCCCATTGCTGACAGTGGCAGTTTGTTGGTTGTGGGAAGGGATCTATGGTTCTTGTGCCATACACGTGTGCGAAATTTGGCACATCCCATTGGATCAACCAGGATTTGCTGATTATAGGGCGTAGGTAAACCAAACATCGTACGTGTAGAGGGAGATGAATGTGGGGCTCAATCTTAAAGCAAAATCGGGACACTGGCCCTTACAGTGTATTTGCACATTGCAGTAAGTTATAATGGAATCTGACATAGTTTTCAGGATTTGTTCCGATAGCGATTCTGCGAAATCGGAGTTCCAAAAATTCCGAATGAATTGGAATTTTTTGCATTTTTCAATAGCATTTTCAATAGAGATTTTTCTTTAGACAATTTTGATTTTTCAATGGAAATTTTCGATTTTGGAATGGAATTAAGGAAGTTTGGTTTTTCGAATATTCGGTGAAAAGTTCTGAGTTTAGAAAATGTCTAAAGAATCCTTGGATTTTTAAACCAACAGTTAGGAATCTAAACCAGGTTTGTTACTATAGATTTTGATAATACACAGTCTATCTTGTTGTATTCCATTTTGACAAAGATATCTGCCTCCCCCCTCTGCTCAATGAGCTTTTAATAATCTTGAGCGTGTGCAGAGGAGGCATTAGGTTATCTCATTTGCCATATTTGATTAAACCTGCAATATCATTTACAGAAATAAATCTTCAAAAACTTTAACATGGTATAAAATGTTAAAATCCGTTTACCTACTGTGATGCCTACATCAGGAACATACAGAAAAATTACTCTAAAATCTAAATACATTTACCCAGTATCATCGATCAGTATATTAGTAGTTTTGGGACCTTATCTTGGTTTATTTTCATGACATAATATATTTTGCTAGACCAAGTAAGCAAAATCTTAATATAATAATAGGTCTCCATAGGAAACGCACAATCGGCTTGTGATTTACGACCATCGTCCGATTCGGTTCGGCGCTGCCGCACACACACAATCAGATAATTTGCTGAACGACCAATATTACTTTGATGGACACCACCATATAGTCATGTGGTGAATGTGGTCTACCCAGAGGAGTGTGGCCATTTTGTCTGCAGACGCAGTTATTGATCTTTGAGAAATAGTCTCCATGTTAGGAATGATGCTGTTATATTTAAAATGGTTTCAGGGATGTGGGGGGGTTCCTAATAGGTATCGTAAGTTTTCTTGGGGGGGGGGGGTGTTGAACAATATCAAGGCATATTCATTACCTTTTGCTAAGCCTCATTCCTAAACTACAGCTGAGGATACAAGAGAGCATTATGATACGGGAGCCTTTTCAATTGTCCCTCTGTTCTCCTTTAAAAGACCAACACGTATGTATGTATGTATTAAATTTATTTATAAAGCGCCACTTGGGGACACGACGCTGTACATTATAAACTACAGAGTATACAAATAAGTGATAAGTGCAATTACACAGATAAAAAACATTTAATACAATTCATAACAAAGTTAAGAACACACATATATATAAATGAGTGATAAATGATATAAAGTGCAGGAATATCCTGAAATTGGACATATCCGCCTCAGCTTGCAAGTTAAGTGTTGACCATAGATGGAATCCTGATCAGCTAAATTGTATTGCCCTAATTACAACCAAGGAATTCTGGGAGTTGTCGTTTTGTAAATGTCTGATTACTGCAGCCGGAGAGGAATGCTGGGGAGTGAGTTGTTGTTTGGACACCCATCCATCCCAGGTAATTGGGGAACCGCAACCAAAAAAACGCTCTGGCGTCCCTCTTGCTTCTCATAAAAGTTTTAGGAGCATCTGCACGGCGTGGCGTTAGGGCAATTCAAGGTTTTGTTATTGTTGTCCTGTCTGGTGGCGTCCAAAGAAACAACATAGATGTTTAAAGTTCTCTTGGACACAATACTGATCTAAGTGTCATGTATACAGATCACACTGGTGGTAGCAAAACTGGACAAACATTAAAAAGAGAATATATTAAAACCTTTTTATTTTTCAAAATGACCACTTTTACTAAGACTAGAGATCTCGGATTCCCTGATCTCGGAAGAAAAAATCCCGAAGATCGAAAACGAACAATTTCAAAGGTTTTTTTCGAAATGTAAATGGAGTTATTTTCACTAATTTTTGAAATATCTTAGAACGTTCTGATCTTTGAATTCTTCGGATTCGAATGGATCTCGAACCGGGGTCGAGGGGTTCCATGTCGGCCGGATCCCATCTCTGCCAAAGACAAGAGAAAAACCCCCCCCCGCAATCAGGCACGTGGTCTTGTTGCCTGGTAAGTTCAATTTTTTTAAAGTTAAGACTCCACTGTATTCTTTTATTATTTACTAAAGTAGAGGGAGACGATAACAATCCAACAGAAATTTCTGTCTGACTCAATCGGTCCCAGGAACTGCTGGGATTGTTTTTATTAACACTGCTGTTGGACAGACGTTGCTATGGACACAGTTCTCTGCATCCGAATGTTATTAGTATAAATGTTGTACAGGGTGTTTGTATTTGTATCCCTGAATACTGATGTTACTTTAATATATATTTATTATTTAAAATACTACAGCGTTTTTTTTTTTTTTTTTTTTTTTTTTTTTTTTTTACAACCCCCAAACATTATCTTTCGTTTTGTTCCTGCATTATTACAACTCCATCAATGCATTTAAATGGCGAGTTTCTCTTGGTGTATTCCCATAAAGTCTCCATCTGCATTGGGGACGGGGGGGGTTAGCTTGGTCCCCTCATTGCTTTATCCTTTTGCCCAGAAACCAAATCTTTTTTGAATCTTTTTTTGTAGCTTTTTTGTGTTGTGTTGGTTTATTTGTGATCTCTATGAGGAAACGATCCGAGTCTACAAAGACTGGGATATAGGAATTCTCATTCTTCCACGTCAACCCCCCCCCCCCCAATTTTACACTTAGCCACACGTTCTTTGTAGTTCACGTAACATTTCTATAGGTCCGTTGTAAGGACAGAAGTGGGTGCGGTGTGGGGGGGTATTGTTTGGAACGTTCTGGTCTCATGCTCTGAATAAGTCACAGGTAGTTGTTTCCTCGACAAACAGATAAGAACAGAAAGTTATAGATGCTCCTTTTGCAAGGCTCATCCATTGATAACGTGTCACTGTGAAAGGCTGATGGGCCGCATGTGCTGTCAAGCGTGTAGATATGATCAAAGACTTCCTTGTTTACAGCCACCTAATAGCCCCTCGGGACTGGAGTCTCCATTCTCCATTTACTTGAAGGTGAATAAGCCATAAACAATTAGTTAGCGAACCAGTGGGCCAAAATTACTTGAAGGACATTTTCAATTAAGAGCGTCGTCAGCCCACCGTGAAATGAGACAGATCATCCGTTAGTCTTGCAGGTATCTGCACGTCGTTGCGAAAGAGGATTCTCAGCCCGCCGATGGCTTCTCACAACTCCAGGATTATAGAGTCGCTTCAAAGCTTAAAGAAGTTTTAGTGGCACATTCAAAAATAAATGCTAATTTCCACCAAAAAAGTCTAATAAAACTCCTGAAAATTGTAGATAGAGGGAACAATCTCCTAAACCCTATGGTAATCTGCACCAGGGCGTCGGTTCCATTCAAGGTGTTACTGGTGGCCGGGGAGGCGTCAAAGCAACAAATAGCTGTTTAAAGCCTCGTGGACACAATACTGATCCAGAGTGTCATATACAGATCACACTGGGGGGGTACAAAAATGGAAACACATTGAACAGAGAATTTTTAAAAAACCTTTTTAAAATAAAATGTGGAAACTGAAGACAAACGGCAGCAATGTGGCGCCATGTCCTTGTTGCCTTTAGTTTGCCCCAAGTTTTTAAGGTAAAAGGCTTGACGCCCCAGTTGCTGACAGTGTGCAGTTTTGTTGGTTGTGGGAAGGGATCATAGGTTTCTTGGCCATTCACTGTGGCGAAATTTGGCACATCCCATTGGATCAACAGGATTGCTGATTATAGGGCGTAGGTAAACCAAACATCGTACGTGTAGAGGGAGATGAATGTGGGGCTCAATGTAAAGCAAAATCGGGGACACTGGCCCCTTACAGTGTATTTGCACATGCAAGTAAGTTATAATGGAACTGACATAGTTTTCGGATTTGTTCGATAGCGATTCTGCGAAACCGGGTTCCAAAAATTCCGAATGAATTGGAATTTTTTGCATTTTCAATAGCATTTTCCAATAGAGATTTTCTTTAGACAATTTGATTTTTCAATGGAAATTCGATTTTGGAATGGAATTAAGGAAGTTTGGTTTTTCGAATATTCGGTGAAAAGTTCTGAGTTTAGAAAATGTCTAAAGAATCCTTGGATTTTTTTAAAACACAGTTAGGAATCTAAACCAGGTTTGTACTATAGATTTTGATAATACACAGTCTATCTTGTTGATTCCATTTTGACAAAGATTATGCCCCCCCCTCTGCTCAATGGCTTTTAATATCTTGAGGGTTGTGTGCAGAGGAGGAGAGGATTATATCTCATTTGCCATATTTGATTAAAACTGCAATATCATTTACAGAATAAATCTTCAAAAACTTAACATGGTATAAAATGTTAAAACGTTTACCTACTGTGATGCCTACATCAGGAAACATACAGAAAATTACTCTAAAATCTAAATACATTTACCAGTATCATCGACAGTATATTAGTAGTTTTGGGACCTTATCTTGGTTTATTTTCATGACATAATATATTTTGCTAGACCAAGTAAGCAAAATCTTAATATAATAATAAAATCGATTATCAAAATAATATATTATAATATATATATATATATATATATATATATAATATATATATATATAATATAGTAGCAAAATTATAGTATATAATAGCGAATAATAATATAGTAACTATAATATAGTAGAAATAATATAGTAATATAATTAAGTAGCAAATATATAGTAATATAATATAGTAGCAAAATATAGGAATATAATATAGTAGCAATAATATAGTAATTTAAATAGTAGCAAATAAATAATATAGTAGCAAATAAAATAGTAATATAATATAGTAGAAAATATAGGAATATAAAGATAGAGCAAATAAATAGTAATTTAATATAGTAGAAATAATAATTAATATAATATAGTAGCAAATTATAGTAATATAATATCTAGCAAATAATATAGATATAATATTAGAAAAGTAGCAAATAATATAGTAATTATATAATATAGTAGCAAATAATATAATAATATAATATAGTAGCAAATAATATAGTAATATAATATAGTAGCAAAATAAAGGGATATAATATAGTAGCAAATAATATAGTAATTTAATATAGTAGCAAATAATATAATAATATAATATAGTAGTAAATAATATAGTAATATAATATAGTAGCAAAATATGGAATATAATAATAGTACTAATAATTATAGTAATTAATATAGTAGCAATAAATAATAATATAATTAGTAGCAAATATATAGTAATATAATATATTAGCAAATAATATAGTAATATAATATAGTAGCAAATAATATAGTAATATAATATAGTAGCAAATAATATAGTAATATAATATAGTAGCAAATAATATAGTAATTTAATATAGTAGCAAAATAATATAATATTAATATAGTAGCAAATAATATAGTAATTTAATAAGTAGCAAAAATATAATATAATGTAGTAGCAAATAATATAGTAATATATATAGTAGTCAAATAATATAGTAATATAATATAGTAGCAAATAATATAGTACTATATATAGTAGAAATAATATAGTAATATAATATAGCAGGCAAATAATATATGAATTTAATATAGTAGCAAATAATATCTTAATATAAAATAGTAGCAAATAACATAGTAATATAATGTAGTAGACTCTGGTAATGATGTAGTATACTTGGATTTTGCGAAAGGCTTTTGATACAGTCCTCCATAGGGACTAATGTATAAGCTAAGGCTGTGGGTCTGGGGGAGGCACATTTGTACATGGATAGAAAATTGGTTAATGAATAGGAAACAGAAGTAGTTGTAAATGAGGCTTCATCTTATGGACTAAAGTGTAAGTAGGGTGCCACAGGGTTCTGTGTTGGGGGCGCTTCTATTTAATCTATTTATTAATGATTTGAAAGTGGGTATTGTCAGCAAGGTTTTGGGTTGCTGATGACACAAAACATTGTCGACCATTAAAAACTTCAGAGGATGTGAAATCATTGCAGGGGGATCTAGATAGATTGTCACATTGGGCTTCTAGGTGGCAGATGAGATTCAATGTTGATAAAGTGAAGGTGATGCATTTTGGACTTAAAAATCCTTGTGCTACTTATACTATAAATGGCTCTGTGTTAAGTGAACCCTGTTGGAAAGGGATCTTGGAGTTTTGGTGGATAACCAACTTAAAGGTAGCAAGCAGTGCCAGGCGGCAACAGCCAGAGCCAGCATGGTATTGTCTTGTATAAAGAGAGGTATGGATTCAAGGGAGGAAAAGTAATTCTCCCTCTTTACAAAGCATTGGTAAGGCCTCATTTGGAATATGCAGTGCAATTTTGAATCCTGGGTACAAAAAGGACATCTTTGAAATGGAAAGGGTTCAGAGAAGGGCAACTAAATTAATAAGGCAATTGGGGAGCTTGAATATAACAGGAGACTGGAAAAGTTAGAATTATGTACGCTGGAGAAAAGGCGCTTGCGTGGGGATATGATTACTGTGTATAAATACATTAACGGGCCATACAATAAACTCTGCAGCATTGTTCACCAATAGAGCATGTCAGAGGACGTGGACATCCTTTAAGACCTGAAGAAGAAAGGTTTAGGCTACAAGTTCAGAAAGGGTTTTTCACTGTGAGAACAATAAAGCTATGGAACTGTCTTCCAGTGGACGTTGTTATGGCAAGTTCATTGGCCAGTTTAAAAAAAGCTGGATGAGTTTCTGCAAACAAGGAATACTGCAAGTTACTGGTATTGATACATAAAGTAGAGTTGATCCAGGGAATTTCCGACTGCCACTTGGAGTCAGGAAGGAATTTCCCCCCCCTTTTTTGCCTTCCTCTGGATCAACAGTTAGGCAGGAAATGAGGGTATTGCTATATGGTAGGACTGGATGGACATATGTCTTATTTAACACTGAAATACTATACTATACTATACTATACTAGTAACAAATAATATAGTAATATAATATAGTAGCGAAATATATAGTAATATAAATAGTAGAAAATAATATAGTAATATAATTAGTAGCAAATAAAATATTAGTATAATATAGCTGCAAAATAATATAATAATATAGTATAGTACAATATATTATAAAAAACAATGGTATAGTAATATAATATGTACGGTATATTATAAAGATAATATAGTAATATAGTATAGTAAAGTATATTATTAAAAACAATATATAAATATAAATATAGTACAAGATATTATAAAAACAATTAGTAATAAACAATATAATACAAGTATATTATAAAAAATAATATAGTAATATAGTATAGTAAAGTATATTATAAAAACAATATAGTAATATAATATAGTACAGTATATTATAAAAATAATATAGTACTATATACAGTACATTATATTATAAAAATAATATAGTAATATAATCCAAATAATATTAAAATAATATATTAAGATAATATAGTACAGTAAATTATAAAAATAATATAGTAATATAATATAGTACAGTATGTTATACAAATAATAAGGAATAATATACCGTATATACTCGGAGTATAAACCGAGGTTTTCAGGCTATAAAAAAAACCTGAAATCTTACCTCGGTTTATACTCAAGTCAGCATATCTCCTACCTGTCCGCACGATCCGCATCCTACTCCACAGCCTCTGCGACATCTGGATGATGTCACTACCCGGCGCCGACAAGTGAGAGGCGCCGGGTAGTGACATCATCCGGATGCGCAGAGCTGTGGATCGAGGATGCGGATCGAGCGGCCACCGGACAAGGTAGGAGAAACTTTTACTTGCACAGGGACACAAGTGGCAAATACTTACAAATAAGAGTAAAACCTTCTTTATTTGTGCATACTGTATGCACAAATAAAGGAGGGGATTTACCCCTATTTGCAAGTATTGCTACTTAAGATGTTTGAAAACTACAAATCCCAGCATGCTTTATTGCTGGGAGTTGTAGTTTTCAACATCTTAAGTGGCAAATACTTGCAAATAGGGGTAAGTCCTCTATATTTGTGCATATAGTATGCACAAATAAAGAAGGTTTTACTCTTATTTGTAAGTATTTGCAACTTAAGATGTTTGAAAACTACAACTCCCAGCAATAAAGCATGCGGGAGGTTGTAGTTCCAAACATCTTAGTGGCAAATACTATCCCCTTGGTTATATATCGAGTCAATGTGGTTTTCCTTCTTTTTTACCTAAAACTAGGTACCTCGGTTTATACTCGGGGCGGTTTATACTCGAGTATATACGGTAAATAACAGTTGCAATATCATATATAAGGGATAATGCGCCCGTTACAGTGTAATATAAGGATATTATGCCACAGAGGAGTTCCCTGACCATATAGAAGCACAAGGCCGTAGGCCGAGTGCTTTTATACAGGACAGGGAACTCTGAGGTGGCGTAATGTCCATATACTATATTGGGAGGGCGCATTATCTCTTATAATACATAAATATCGGATTCCTTCACCCCATTCACATTTTAAATTCTAGCCTTGTCCCTATTACCACCTTAAATCCCCCAAGCTACCTTCTGCAACTTTACCCCAGTAGAAAGGAATATCCCAGCCCAGCATCTATGAGGTTAAACAAATCTTTGTGGAGGAGGAGAGAGACATTGGTTATGAAGTGACAGGAAGCAGCTACAGCAGGTTCTGTTAGTGAAGTTAAACACAGCAAAAAATGCTGAGTCATTGTTTAGGCATGAACACTGGATGGGCGGAGTAGTGGGATATAAGAAATATAAGAAATGAGTCACTTAGTGACATAGCTGAGTGATTTTTTATAAGGATATATACCACTGCAGCTCCCATTATAAAATGTCAGACTTATGTATTATAGTGATATAAAATAGAAATCATTTTTATAAATGTGACCAGTTTACTGATTCTTGCATTTTAACTCTTTGTCAATCTTATTCCTTGTCCCTCAGCTAGGGGGCAGAATCTGTTGCTCTCTGGAAATAATTTTATTCACTTCGTGATCTCCTGTTGTAAATGCTCCAAAGCAAATCGAAAGCAGATTGGGTCAGAACAAGCTGTAGAGAATATAGATAATAAGCCTTCAAGCAGTGGTTAGCAGAATAAAGTATTAGTGTGTCATACACCAATATAGATTTAGAGTAAATTCTTCATTTCTAACCATTATCACACTGTTTCAGGTGATAACCTGATGAAGGGGCCATGTTTATTTAAAAACATTGTGAGCAGTGTTCCCTCTAAGCTGTGCGCTCATACACACACACACCACACACACAATTTGACAGGCTGGCGCACACACAGGTGGCTCCATGGTTAGTAATGATACCTTGCAGTGCTGAAGTCCTGAGTTCGATTCCACCCTGGGACACATCTGCAAGGAGTTTGTATGTTCTCCCCATGCTTGCGTGGGTTTCCTCCGGGCACTCCGGTTTCCCCCACAATCATAAAGACCTACTGATAGGATGTATGTGTCAAATAAATTTTCTTAGATTGTAAACTCTTCGGGGCAGGGCCTGATGTGAATGTATACATGTAATTGTAAAGCACTACAGAAGGTTGTTGGCGCTATATAAATCCACAATAATAATAATAAATGGGGGCCTAGTCCTTACACTCCATTGCCAAGAAATGACTTGGTTACACTGACAGACATTTGGCATTTCATAATGTTTCCAAAGGGCCATCCCAAAATCGGATTGGTCAGAATCCAATCCACAATGGCAACTAATTAGGTAACTATGGTCTCCAATAAATGTGCAATTTAAAAAAAGAGCTGTCAACCATACCTTTCAAATGATAATGTCTCTAGCTTTAGTTCTAGACTTGTAAAGTTACACATTCCAGACTGCTTTGTTTCTGTGCCCTTTCCATAACCCTCGAATGCGGGGTTCAATAACCCTCGAATTCAGTGATAATCCTCGAATGCGGCATTCAGTAACCCTCCAATTCAGTGATAATCCTCGAATGCGGCATTCGGTAACCCTCCAATTCAGTGATAATCCTCAAATGCGGCATTCGGTAACCCTCCAATTCAGTTATAATCCTCGAATGCGGCATTCGGTAATCCTCCAATTCAGTGATAACCCTCGAATGCGGCATTCGGTAACCTTCCAATTCAGTGATAATCCTCGAATGCGGCATTCGGTAACCCTCCAATTCAGTTATAATCCTCGAATGCGGCATTCGGTAATCCTCCAATTCAGTGATAACCCTCGAATGCGGCATTCGGTAACCTCCAATTCAGTGATAATCCTCGAATGCGGCATTGGTAACCCTCCAACAGTTATTATCCTCGAATGCGGCATTTGGAACCCTCCAATTCAGTATAATCCTCGAATGCGGCATTCGGTAACCTCAATTCAGTATAATCCTCGAATGCGGCATTCGGTAACCCTCCAATTCAGTGATAATCCTCGAATGCGGCATTCGGTAACCCTCGAATTCAGTGATAATCCTCGAATGCGGCATTCGGTAACCCTCGAAGCGGCATTCGGTAACCCTCGAATTCAGTGATAATCCTCGAATGCGGCGTTCAGTAACCCTCGAATTCAGTGATAATCCTTGAATGTGGCATTCAGTAACCCTCGAATTCAGTTATAATCCTTGAATGTGGCGTTCAGTAACCCTTGAATTCAGTGATAATCCTCGAATGCGCCATTCGGGTACCCTTGAATTCAGTGATAATCCTTGAATGCAGCGTTCGGTAACCCTCGAATTCAGTGATAATCTCCGAATGCGGCGTTCAGTAACCCTAAAAATTCAGTGATAATCCTCAAATGCAGCGTTCAGTAACCCTCGAATTCAGTGACAATCCTCGAATGCGGCATTCAGTAACCCTAAAAATTCAGTGACAATCCTCGAATGGGAAAACTAACAGGGAGATTCAGTAAATGTTCTTATAGTTTAAAATGGTGCTAATTTTGCCCCAACCAATCAGAACTTATGTAACATTTGAAAGCTAACATCTGATTGGTTTGGGCAAAATTAGCACCATTTTAAACGATAAGAACTTTTACCATGGCTATTTTAAAAGGGAAGTTCAATGCCAATACATATACTTTTAAGAAAATAGAGCAGTATTTTTCCATCCTAATGACCTTAACCTTCAGCATTTTGTCTGTGTATAAATAAAAGCAGGACCCCTAATAGAGACCGTTATGGTTTTGCCCTTGACCCAGCACCCGGGTTGATTCAGTTGCTTAGTAGAGATCTGAGCATGTTTCAGTAGAAGTTACTTTTAAGAACATTCCAAGGTAGAGTGCATTCTGGGAAGAAGAAGAACCATTACAGAACATGAAATTTCCACTCACAAATGTCAACAGCAGGGAATAGCAAGGGGTATAAATTCCACTGAACATCCCCTTTAACTGTATTTTATCAGAACTTTTTGAACTATTTGTCCCCATTGACTTTAATGGGTTCGTTTTTGACTATCGAACCATCAAACTTTTTCAAAAAGTTCGAAAGTGCAAAAATGAACTTAAGGAATTTTGTCCATCTCTAGATATAAACTGTGTTATAAGCCTCACCCCTAGATCTTTTCTGAAGCTACAGACCTGCCACCATTCTCTATAATTTCCTCTACCTATGAACACCTCAGGGAGAAAATCTTTTCAGGCTAGTGGCTAGCATTTAAAATGATTAAGATGTTTGGGGTGGGGCTTATGATGCGGAGGATGATGCTCTGTCCCAGCAGTGAGCATGCTCCAACCTTAAACTTGGGGAGAGACCCCAAGTACTGGTGATGTCACAGTGCTAGCAGGAAAATCACCCTTTATACTGCTGTAACTTTGGATACACTTCAGCTAAACACATGATCCTGGAGTTATTTTAAAGGTAGAGTGTGTCCTTTTTAATAAAGACCACTAGTATGCAGACCACAGTTCCCCTTTGAACTGGCTGTGTATATTGCAAACACTTCTGGATGCATTGATAACCAATGGGGACTTACAAATAAACATGGCCGAACTCAAATGGGTTTGTTCCATTGGCAGGTTGGGGAAAAACAGTCCCCAGCTTTGGCTCAGGAATTTTAGTAATAATCATGGAGACAGTTACAGAGAAACCACATAATTCTGCATTAAAATGTTGGTGACAAACATTTCATCCCAAACCCAGGGTCCGATTGAAACTCTGGTCAATCCCTACGTATGATTCCGCTCAACATGTTCCTTATGTGAAAACTATTGGCCCATCATTTGATTTTATTGCAGAGAACATGTTTGGACTTTGTCTTGAATGAAATGATGTCACCACAATATTACTGGTTATATTTAACACAATGTTTGTTTGAACCACTATATTGTGACATACCTACTGCTGGCCTGGTGTGTACCTTGTAACACGCGATGTAGTTAAGTGGGAGGACAACTCTATATATAATACTAACTAACTATGGGGTATCACACAGATCAATCCGACAATTAGAAGCTTTTACATAGACAATGGAAATCTTATTTTAGATTACAAATTGAGGGCTGTGCTGTTCCCATTTCCTATTGTTCATCTGCTGCTATGGACAAGGACAACATGGCAAGAAATAAAATAAGAATGAAAGAGTAATAATAAATTCCATGTAACGAGGACCTCATCTGCCCCAGTTCTCATTTTTGAATGTAAAGGGGAACTACTGTTTAATCCCTTTAAAACCATTCCAATCATTGATGCTCTCTTTCTTCTGTTGGTCTCTCTTTCTTCTGTTTCCCATCTTCTGATGGGGATGTAAATCTATGGCGCTGGTGCCATATAAATGTTGGCTCACAGGGAGGTGATACCTGAAGCAGAGGAGCCTGGGAAAGGGGGGGGGGAGCTGCACCCCCAAACACATCACATTTTTGGCAAATGAGAACAGTTACAGTATAAGGTCCTCATTACATGTGAAAATCATTCCTCCCAACTATCAATCAAGCACAGCCAGGACCATTACCTAACAATACTTAGTGTAAAAAAAAAAAGGGTAATTGGGATGTATGGAAATCACCTAAATTTATTTGAAGACATTGAAGGTGGCATTACAAGTCCATTACCATAGTCCAGCACCAATACCCTTAATATATTGTTAAAATGTAGTATATGGAGCTGCAAGCTCTCTGGTTAAATTTTCGAAAACATTATCAAAAAGGTAAGTCGTGTGAACTTGCCCTTTAAACTAACTATACTGACTATATCCCAATGTCTGCCCTCCCTTTTATTAACTTGTGCTTACATATATCATATGGCATATTACAGATGTAATCATATGCCAAGAGCTAAATTTAATATCATGTAGGGATGGAGGGCCCACAACACCCAAGTGGGTCAGGCCAACCCACTGTCCCTTTTCCATGCACATTACATATATAGAGTACACCCAGAAGGCTTTATAAACTAAACGCAAAAATAGAAACAATGAAAAACGTTTTAAAATACCCTAGAGCCACAAATGTGCCACAGCAACTAGAATGTGAGGGAGAGTCGCTTTTTAGCCTTCAGTTCCCTTTAACAAATCTTTATTTATAGTCTCCATTCATTTCAACCCAGAGTCAACATTACACAAAGACTTTAATCTGGATCATTTGACGACAACCACAATTTGTATTTACATCACATCTTCTATATCAGAGATTGTAAATCCATAATCCCTAATGCATTATAAGTTAAAGGAAATGTCCATGCCTCCCAATTTCTCAATTTGCCCAGCAGGGGCAGAGCCTAACAAAGTAAATGGCTCCACCCCCAGAATGGTCAGCCATGACCCCAAATGTCATGGCCATACTCCTGAATTCCCAAGCCCTTTGCAAGACCTTCAAACCGGGTCTGTCTCAGCAAAACCGTGATGGTTGGGGGTAAGAATGCCCACCCTTTTACCTTGATTCTACTAAATTTTACTGATTAAACACAAACTAAAAATATTTTTGCTATAATAACCTTTACCAAAAATGCTTCAAAGCTTACTTACACAGCCCAGACCCTTACTCCACTCGCTCCTCTGCAGCTTTCAGGTATGGCTGTCAGTCAAAACTGTCATGGCCAATGGCTGACAGACAGACCCAAAGCTGCCTCCTCTGCTGCTGTGGGGCACGTAAATTTCAGGTACAGTAACATTGGAGGTGTCTTCCAGTCAGCAAGGGATTGTGCTGTGTAAGTTAGGCTAGGTACACAATACACACAAAGCGATATTACAACCCAAATTACCAATATTCTTTTTGTTTATTTGTTTGTTTTTTCTACTCCACACATCGCTGTGATTTTTTTTCCCCTTCGCTTGTGGCATTAAAAAAGGTGAATGTAGGATGTCCCACATGCAAGTTGCATAAATTCCCCAATAAATTCAAGCATAAGTAAAAATGGTGTCAGAATAATCAATGAAGAAGATGACACCGGGCAGGGCCCTATCGAACATAAGGCAGAGTGAGACATTTGTCTCAGGTGGCACCAATGCACTGGAGAAGAAAGGTGGCAGACATGCAGTGATGAAAAAAAACAAATGTTTTCCTTGACCGACCACAAGAAGTGTGAGTGCTGCCAGCATGACTCCATTAAACACGGTACCTTGAAGTTGCTTCAACTCCGCTTCTGCTTCTTAAAAGAGTCAAAGTCAGGAATAAATCTAGTAATTTACATTATTGCTAATTGTCTGAGGAACTGTTTAAATACCTATGTAATTGGAAGTTTAAAATCCATAATTTTAACCACACCCATTGGCAAAACCACGCCCACCGACAAATCCACACCCACTTTAACGCGGTGGTGGCGCGATTTAGAAATAATCAAGGGTAGCATTCAAAAGAAAATGCTCTGATCAACATGGATCAAGGGCCCTTTTAAATCCTGCAGGATCCCATCCTATAGGAACCATTGATGACACCATTGAGGGCTAGGCCACACTGCTGCGCACGCTTAGGTTTTTTTCATATAATTGAAAACGCGGCAACGCACCGAAAATGCCATTTGCGTTCCGCATTTCAAATCACAATCGCATGCGTTTTTCAATAGTTAATGAAAAAAACGCATGCGCAAACGCAACGAAATCGCACATGAAATCGTATGCGTTGCAGTGTGGCCATACCCTCACACTGCTTTTTCCGCTGACACCACCATTAGTTTAGTTTTGGCTGCTACTGCCATCGTTTTTATGTTTGTCATCACCGCTTTCCCACTGCTGTATTTAGTTCCCCTGTTCTCTGATACATCTACGCCACCTTGGACTTGATGGTTAAAAATATAAATATTCCCTATTACTGGAAGACTACAAACTGCATAATGGTAACAAATCGAGCTGTTAGAATTCAGCAACAAGTCACCAGTGGGGTTTAGTCTGTCGGCTACCGTCTAAAATATCTCTGATCTATTAAAAATATGGAATGTCTAATATTTAGCTGTACAGTTGTTGTAGTTCCAACAGCTGAAAAACTTAGGGTTGGACGACATGTTGGGAAGAAAGGGGAAGAAATGTATGAATTACATTTGTATGAACTTGTTTGATGTGGCATCACCGTGAATGACAACTTATGATTCATAAATAGGGATAAGGCGAGGGATACGAACACAAACATTACAGGGAATCAGATGTACTAACTGCAGTCTATGTCACATGACGCATTTCAGAGACAAACTGATGATGTAAAGCACTTTGCCTTTAAGCTGGGAACACACATGAATGAGGAAGGGACAATGTGTGTGCCCCGCCAACTGGGGATAATGGAAGGAGTACGATCATCCCAGGCACAAATGGGGATATAGTTTGACATGTGGTTTGAAAACACAGGATCAATCCGTCACAAGGAAAGATCAATCAGGATCACAGTGGGATTAATGAGCAGCAGGAGGCAATCAATCAGGACACAAGAGGGTCAATTAGAGTTATACAGACACCTATAAATCCCACTGTGTTCATTGGACAATATCCTAAGAAGGAGGCCCTTTGCCATGTTATTGCACTGTGCTGGTCATCAGGGGATTGCAGCAATTACTGTAGTTATCTATCTATGTAGTTATCTACCTATGTAGCTATCTATCTATGTAGTTATCTATTTATGTAGTTATCTATCTATGTAGTTATCTACCTATGTGGTTATCTATCTATGTAGCTATGTACCTATTTAGTTATCTATATATGTAGTTATCTACCTATAAAGTTATCTACCTATGTAGTTATCTATCTTTGTAGTTATCTATCTATGTAGTTATTGTAGTTATCTACATATGTAGTTATCTATTTATGTAGTTATGTGGATATCTACCAATGTAGTTATCTATCTATGTAGTTATCTACCGATGTATGTAGTTATCTACCTATGTAGTTATCTACCTATGTAGTTATCTACCTATCTAACTAAATACATACAATACAGGTATACCATGACCTGGATGAATGGAATTTACAGATATACCATGACATGGATGAATGAATATTACAGATGTACCATAACCTGGATAAATGAATATAACAGATATACCATGACCTGGATGAATAAATATTACAGATATACCATGACCTGGATGGATGAATATTACAGATATACCATGACCTGGATGAATAAATATTACAGATATACCATGACCTGGATGAATGAATATTACAGATGTAAGATGACCTGGATGGATGAATATTACAGATGTACCATGACCTGGATGAATGAATATTACAGATATACCATGACCTGTATGGAGGAATATTACAGATATACCATGACCTGGATGAATGAATATTACAGATATACCATGACCTGGATGGATGAATATAAGGGATAATGCGCCCCTTACAGTGTAATAGCCGTATATTACACTGTAAGGGGCACATTATTTCTTATAATACACAAGTTTTTTATTTTAAATATGTACAGTGATAAAAGCTGGTGAAAAGAATTTATGTAACTTTCAGTTTCTATAAAAGATAAATGTTTTCATTTAAAATATAGAAGAATAAATAAATGAAATGATATTTGTTTGTATTTTTTTTTTAGTTACCTGTAGTTGTATCCAGTTGTTGTCTTTGTGGTAATTGGTAACTTGGTTATGTCAGTTACATTTGGTTTGATTCTGGTTATGTTTATTTTTTTGTTTATGTTAATGTTAATTTTAATTTTGTAGGGTTTTTTTTGTTGTTGTTGTTTGTGCTTTAGTTATTATGTATTTTATTTTTATTTATACGGTAGTGTGCTGTTTTTAGGTTTATTTCAGTTGTTTTTGTTTTATATGCTTTCTGTTTACCCCTGTTTTGTTCATTTTGGTTTATTCTGTTTGTTCGCGCCTTTTTTGTTTGTACAGTGCATGTGCGCGCCCAGCTTTCCCCCGAGTCCTTCATTTCTTCCTCATGTGCCGTAATATGCATGGCTTTTAACGAGCGCGCCCGGCTTTCCCGTGAGCGCGCCCGGCTTTCCCGCGAGAGCGCCCAGCTTTCCCCCGAGCGCGCCTAGCTTTCCTCTGTGTTTTTGATTATTTGTTCATGTGCCGATCCGTTCCTGTGCTTTGTGGACATTGATTTTGACAATTGTTGGATTCCGTGGGTGGCAGGAAAAGAGGTAGGACAAATATTTTTATGTAATTTTAGGAATGGAGAGCTGCAGTGGCACTAATAATGGAACTAATCACTCAGTGATGTCACTGAGTGATTCTAATAAGGATTCTCGCCACTGCAGCTCTCCATTGTAAGTCCAGAGACTTGTGTATTATATTACAGATATACCATGACCTGGATGGATGAATATGATGAATATTACACATATACCATGACCTGGACGGATGAATATTACAGATATACCATGACCTGGATAGATGAATATTACAGATATACCATGACCTGGATGAATGAATATTACAGATATACCATGACCTGGATGAATAAATATTCCAGATCTACATGACCTGGTGAATAATATTACAGATATACCATGACCTGGATGAATGAATATTCAGATATACCATGACCTGGATGGATGAATATACAGATATACCGTGACCTGGAGGGATGAATATTACAGATATACCTGACCTGGATGAAATGAATATTACAGATATACCATGACCTGGATAAATAATATTACAGATATACCATGACTTGAAGGATGAATATTACAGATATACCATGACTGGATGGATGAATATTACGATATACCTGACCTGATGGATGAATATTACAGATTACCATGACCTATATGAGTGAATATACAGATATACCATCCTGGATGGATAATATTACAGATTACCATGACCTGGATGGATGATATTACAGATATACCATGACCTGATGATGAATATTACAGATATACCATGACCTGGATGATGAATATTACAGATATACCATGACCTGGTGGTGAATATTACAGATATACCATGACCGGGGATGATGAATATTACAGATGTTACCATGACCTGATGAATGAATATTCAGATATACCATGACCTGGATGGTAAATATACAGATATCCATGACCTGGATGGATGAATATTACAGATATACCATGACTGATGGATAAATATAAAGATATACCATGACCTGATGGATGAATATAACAGATATACCATGACCTGATGGATGAATATTACAGATATACCATGACCTGGATGGATGAATATTACAGATATACCATGACCTGGATGGATGAATATTACAGATATACCATGACCTGGATGGATGAATATTACAGATATACCATGACCTGGATGATGAATATTACAGATATACCATGACCTGGATGGATGAATATACAGATTACCATGAACCTGGATGGATGAATATTCCAGATATACCATGACCTGATGGATGAATTACAGATATACCATGACCTGGATGGATGAATATACAAGATATACCATGACCTGGATGGATGAATATTACAGATATACCTGACCTGGATGGTGAATATTACAGATATACCATGACCTGGATGGATGATATTACAGATATACCATGACCTGATGGATGATATTACAGATATACCATGACCTGGATGAATAAATATTACAGATATACCATGACCTGGATGAATGAATATTACAGATATACCATGACCGATGGATGAATATTACAGATATACCATGACCTGGATGATCAATATGATGATATTACAGATATACCATGACCTGTGGAGGAATATTACAGATATACCATGACCTGGATGAATGAATATTACAGATATACCATGACCTGGATGGATGAATATTACAGATATACCAGGACCTGGATGGATGAATATGAGAATATTACAGTATACCATGACCTGATGATGATATACAGATACCATGACCGGATGAATGAATATTACTGATATACCATGACCCTGGATGAATGAATATTACAGATATACCATGACCTGGATGAATGAATATTACAGATATACCATGACCTGATGGATGAATATTACAGATATACCATGACCTGGATGAATGAATATTACAGATATACCCTGACCTGGATAAGATATTATAGATAACCATGTCCTGGATAAATGAATATTACAGATACCATGACCTGGATGGATGAATATTCCAGATATACCATGACCTGGATGGATGAATATTACAGATATACCATGACCTGGATGGATGAATATTACAGATATACCATGACCTGGATGGATGAATATTACAGATATACCATGACCTGGATGGATAATATTACAGATATACCATGACCTGGATGGATGAATATGATGAATATTACACATATACCATGACCTGGATGGATGAATATTACAGATATACCATACCTGGATGGATGAATTTACGAAATATACCATACCTGGATGAATGAATATTACGATATACCATGACCTGGATGAATGAAATTACAGATATACCATGACCTGGATGAATAATATTACAGATATACCATAACCTGGATGGATGGATATTAAGATATCCCATGACCTGGATGGATGAATATTACAGGTACCTGACCTGGATAAATGAATATTACAGATATCCCATGACCTGGATAAATGAATTAACAGATATACCATGACTTGGATGGATGAATATTACAGATATACCATGACCTGATGGATGATATTACAGATATACCATGACCTGGATGAATATTACAGATATACCATGACCTAGATATGAATATTACAGAATATCCATACCTGGATGGATGAATATACAGATATACCATGACCTGGATGGATGAATAGTACAGATATACCATGACCTGGATGGATGAATATACAGATATACCATGACTGAATGAATGAATATACAGATATACCATGACCTGATTGGATGAATATACAGATATACCATGACCTGATGATGAATATAACGATATACCATGACCTGATGGATGAATATTACAGATTACCATGACCTGGATGGATAATATTACAGATTACCATAACCTGGATACGGTAAATGAAATATACAGATATACCATGACCTGGATGAATAAAATATTACAGATATACCATGACCTGGATGGATGAATATTACAGATATACCATGACCTGGATGGATGAATTTTACAGATATACCTGACTGGATGATGAATATTACTGAGATACCATGACCTGGAGAAGAATATACAGATATACCATACCTGGATGAATAATATTACGATATACCATACCTGGATGGATGGATATTTAAGATATCCCATGACCTGATGGATGAATATTACAGATTACCATGACCTGGATAAATGAAATTACAGATACCCATGACCTGATAATGAATATTACAGATTACCATGACTTGGATGGATGAATATTCAGATATACCATGACCTGGATGGATGAATATTACAGATATACCATGACCTGGATGGAGGAATATTACGATATACCATGACCTGATGAATAAATATTACAGATATCCATGACCTGGATAATGAATATTACAGATACCATGACCTGGATGATGAATATTACAGATATACCATGACCTGGATGAATGAATATACAGATATACCATGACCTGGATGAATGAATATTACAGATATACCATGACCTGGATGGATGAATATTACAGATATCCATGACCTGGATGGATGAATATTACAGATTACCATGACCTGGATGGATGAATATTACAGATATACCATGACCTGGATGGATGAATATTACAGATATACCATGACTTGGATGGATGAATATTACAGATATACCATGACCTGGATGGATGAATATTACAGATGTACCATAACCTGGATAATGAATATAACAGATATCCATGACCTGAATAATGAATAAATATTACAGATATACCATGACCTGGATGAATGAATATTACAGATATACCATGACCTGGATGGATGAATATTACAGATATACCATGACCTGGATGGATCAATATGATGAATATTACAGATATACCATGACCTGTATGGAGGAATAGATATACCATGACCTGGATGAATGAATATTACAGATATACCATGACCTGGATGGATGAATTCAGATATACCATGACCTGGATGGATGAATATGATGAATATTACAGATATACCATGACCTAGATGGATGAATATTACAGATATACCATGACCTGGATGAATGAATATTACTGAGATACCATGACCTGGATGATGAATTTACAGATTACCATGACCTGATGATGATATTACAGATTACCATGACCTGGATGAATGAATTTACAGATATACCATGACCTAGATGAAATTATATTACAGATATACCATGACCTGGATAATGAATTAACAGATATACCTGACCTGGATGGATGAATATTACAGATATACCATGACCTGGAATGATGAATTTACAGATATACAATGACCTGGATGGATGAATATTACAGATAACCATGACCTGGATGGATGATATTACAGTATACCATGACCTGGATGGATGAATATAACGATATAACATGACCTGGATGGATGAATATAACAGATCACATGACCTGGATGGATGATATTACAGATATACCATGACCTGGATGAATAAATATTACAGATATACCATGACCTGGATGAATGAATTACAGATGTAACATGACCTGGATGGATGAATATTACAGATGTACCATGACCTGGATGAATGAATATTACAGATATACCATGACCTGTATGGAGGATATTCAGTAGAATACCATGACCTGGATGAAGATATTACAGATATACCATGACCTGGATGGATGAATATTACAGATATACCAGGACCTGGATGGATGAATATTACAGATATACCTGAATGAATGAAGAAATCCCATGGTGTGTACCCAGCTACCCTAAGACTGTCTAGTACCAAACAGTCAGTCCGAATAAAGAAATCCCATGGTGTGTACCCAGCTACCCTAAGGTTGTCTATTACCAAACAGTCAGTCAGAATGAAGAAATCCCATGGTGTGTACCCAGCCACCCTCAGGTTGTCTAGGGCCAAACAGTCAGTAAGAATGAAGAAATCCTATGGTGTGTACCCAGCTACCCTAAGGTTGTCTAGGGCCAAACAGTCAGTCCGAATGAAGAAATCCCATGGTGTGTACCCAGCTACCCTAAGGCTGTCTAGGGCCAAGCAGTCAGTCCGAATGAAGAAATCCCATGGTGTGTACCCAGCTACCCTTGTTTGTAGCTAGACAGCCTTATGGTAGCTGGTACACACATGGGATTTCTTCATTCCGACTGGACTGTTTGTACTAGACAGCCTTAGGGTAGCTGGGTACACACCATGGGATTTCTTCATTCCAATTGACTGTTTGGTACTAGACAGCCTTATGGTAGCTGGGTACACACCATGGGATTTCTTCATTCCGACGGACTGTTTGGTACTAGACAGCCTTAGGGTAGCTGGGTACACACCATGGGATTCTCATTCCATGACTGTTTGGTACTAGACAGCCTAGGGTAGCTGGGTACACACCATGGGATTTCTTCATCCGAATGACTGTTTGGTACTAGACAACCTTATGTAGCG
>CM033472.1:26985184-27064104 GCA_019447015.1 Hymenochirus boettgeri | reverse complement strand
CAGCTACCCTAGGTTAGGGCAAACAGTCAGTCAGAATGAAGAAATCCATGGGGTGTACCCAGCTACCCTAAGGCGGCTAGTACCAAACAGTCCGTCGGAATGAAGAAATCCCATGGTATGTACCCAGTCACCCTAAGGCTCTCTAGGGACCAAACAGTCAGTCGGAATGAGAAATCCCATGGTGTGTACCCAGCCCCTAGGCTGTCTATTACCAAACAGTCCGTCGCGAATGGAAAAACCCATGGTGTGTACCCAGCTACCCTAAGGCTGTCTAGGGCCAAACAGTCAGTAGGAATGAAGAAATCCCATGGTGTGTTCCCAGATACCCTAAGGCTGACTATTACCAAACAGTCAGTCGGAATAATGAAACCCCATGGTGTGTACCCAGCTACCCTAAGGCTGTCTATTACCAAACAGTCAGTCGGAATGAAGAAATCCCATGGTGTGTACCCAGCTACCCTAGGCGTTCTATTACCAAACAGTCAGTGGAATGAGAAATCCCATGGTGTGTACCCAGCTACCCTAAGGCTGGCTAGTACCAAACAGTCAGTCCGAATGAAGAAATCCCATGGTGTGTACCCAGCTACCCTAAGGCTGTCTACTACCAAACAGTCAGTCGGAATGAAGAAATCCCATGGTGTGTACCCAGCTACCCTAAGGCTGGCTAGTACCAAACAGTCAGTCCGAATGAAGAAATCCCATGGTGTGTACCCAGCTACCCTAAGGCTGTCTAGGGCCAAACAGTCAGTCCGAATGAAGAAATCCTATGGTGTGTACCCAGCTACCCTAAGGCTGTCTAGTACCAAACACTCAGTCGGAATGAAGAAATCCCTTGGTGTGTACCCAGCTACCCTAAGGCTGTCTAGTACCAAACACTCAGTCGGAATGAAGAAATCCCATGGTGTGTACCCAGCTACCCTAAGGCTGTCTAGTACCAACACTCAGTCGGAATGAAGAAATCCCATGGTGTGTACCCAGCTACCCTAAGGCTGTCTAGTACCAAACACTCAGTCGGAATGAAGAAATCCCATGGTGTGTACCCAGCTACCCTAAGGTTGTCTAGGGCCAAACAGTCAGTCGGCATGAAGAAATCATATGGTGTGTACCCAGCTACCCTAAGGCTGTCTATTACTAAACAGTCAGTCCGAATGAAGAAATCCCATGGTGTGTACCCAGCTACCCTAAGGCTGTCTAGTACCAAACAGTCATTCAGAATGAATAAATCCCATGGTGTGTACCCAGCTACCCTAAGGCTGTCTAGTACCAAACAGTCATTCAGAATGAAGAAATCCCATGGTGTGTACCCAGCTACCCTAAGGTTGTCTATTACCAAACAGTCAGTCCGAATGAAGAAATCCCATGGTGTGTACCCAGCTACCCTAAGGCTGTCTATTACCAAACAGTCCGTCGGAATGAAGAAATCCCATGGTGTGTACCCAGCTACCCTAAGGCTGTCATATCAAACAGTCAGTCGGAATGAAGAAATCCCATGGTGTGTACCCAGCTACCCTAAGGCTGTCTAGTACCAAACAGTCATTCAGAATGAAGAAATCCCATGGTGTGTACCCAGCTACCCTAAGGCTGTCTAGTACCAAACAGTCATTCAGAATGAAGAAATCCCATGGTGTGTACCCAGCTACCCTAAGGCTCTCTAGGGCCAAACAGTCAGTCAGAATGAAGAAATCCCTTGGTGTGTACCCAGCTACCCTAAGGCTGTCTATTACCAAACAGTCAGTCGGAATGAAGAAATCCCATGAAGTGTACCCAGCTACCCTAAGGCTGTCTATTACCAAACACTCAGTCGGAATGAAGAAATCCCATGGTGTGTACCCAGCTACCCTAAGGCTGTCTATTACCAAACACTCAGTCGGAATGAAGAAATCCCATGGTGTGTACCCAGCTACCCTAAGGCTGTCTATACCAAACAGTCCGTCGAATGAAGAAATCCAGGTGTGTACCCAGCTACCCTAAGGCTGTTAGTACCAAACAGTCAGTCCGAATGAAGAAATCCCATGGTGTGTACCCAGCTACCCTAAGGCTGTCTATTACCAAACAGTCCGTCGGAATGAGAAATCCCATGGTGTGTACCCAGCTACCCTAAGGCTGTCTAGTACCAAACAGTCAGTCGGAATGAAGAAATCCCATGGTGTGTACCCAGCACCCTAAGGTGTCTAGTACCAAACAGACGTCGGAATGAAGAAATCCCATGGTGTGTACCAGCTACCCTAAGGCTGTCTAGTACCAAACAGTCGTCGAATGAAGAAACCCATGGTGTGTACCCAGCTACCCTAAGGCGTCTATTACAAACAGTCAGTCGGAATGAAGAAATCCCATGGTGTGTACCCAGCTACCCTAAGGCTGTCTAGGGCCAAACAGTCAGTCGGAATGAAGAAATCCCATGGTGTGTACCCAGCTACCCTAAGGCTGTCTATTACCAAACAGTCAGTCGGAATGAAAAATCCCATGGTGTGTACCCAGCTACCCTAAGGCTGTCTAGGGCCAAACAGTCAGTCGGAATGAAGAAATCCCATGGTGTGTACCCAGCTACCCTAAGGCTGTCTAGGGCCAAACAGTCAGTCGGAATGAAGAAATCCCATGGTAAACGCGGTAAACGCGATTTATGCGTTAATGTCCACGAAAACGGCCGCGAAAAGTTAACGAACCTTTATAAATATGCCCCTAAGGCTGTCTATTACCAAACACTCAGTCGGAATGAAGAAATCCCATGGTGTGTACCCAGCTACCCTAAGGTTGTCTAGGGCCAAACAGTCAGTCGGAATGAAGAAATCCATGGTGTGTACCCAGCTACCCTAAGGCTGTCTAGGGCCAAACAGTCAGTCGGAATGAAGAAATCCCATGGTGTGTACCCAGCTACCCTAAGGTTGTCTATTACCAAACAGTCCGTCGGAATGAAGAAATCCCATGGTGTGTACCCAGCTACCCTAAGGCTGTCTAGTACCAAACAGTCAGTCGGAATGAAGAAATCCCATGGTGTGTACCCAGCTACCCTAGGCTGTCTAGTACCAAACAGTCATCGGCGATGAGTGGGGTTGGTGTCGCCAGCCGAAGACGTCGCCCAAGGGCTTTTTAAGAGCCGACACTGGGGGTCCCGGTTCGAGCTGCGGGACCCCCGCCAAAGGCACTTGTCAGTGCCGCAAGGGGCCTTACAAGGGCGGGGAGGGGGTCCTGTTTCGAGCTGCGGGACCCCTAAGCCCCAAAAGGCCCTTCTCAGGGCCCCGCTGGAGGGAGCCTCCACCCCCCCAGCGGCTCCCTCCCTTCCCCTCCCCGGGAGCGGCCGGGGCGGGGGGCTTGGAGGGGTTGCCGGGGAGGGGTGCGCGGCGGGTGGTCGCGACCACCTGCTGCGGCCCCTTCCAGCAGCCCCTCCAGCCTCCCGTTCCGAGATTGCCGCGAGCGGGGAACGGGTTGGGAGGGGCTGCTGGGAAGTGGCAGTGGGTGGGTCGCCGCCGCCGCCGCGGGGGGTGTGGGCGGGGGGTGGGCGTGTCTCCCGGGGCGGGTGCGACCACCCGCCGGGTTGCCTGCCCATCCCCGCCGCGGGAGGTTAGTATCGCGCCGCGGGAGGTTAGTATCGGCTGACCTCGCCACCTTCAAGGTGGCGAAGTAAAACAGCCGATACTAGCCGAGCGAAACCAGTACCGCCGCTTTATAAATAGAAGCGGCGGTAACAGGTAAGTATCGCCGCGAAAGGTTAACGCTTCGCAACTTTTCGCGGCCGTTTTCGGACTTTTATAAATCGCGGTAAACGCGATTTATGCGTTAATGTCCGCGAAAACGGCCGCGAAAAGTTAACGAACCTTTATAAATATGCCCCTAAGGCTGTCTATTACCAAACACTCAGTCGGAATGAAGAAATCCCATGGTGTGTACCCAGCTACCCTAAGGCTCTCTAGGGCCAAACAGTCAGTAGGAATGAAGAAATCCTATGGTGTGTACCCAGCTACCCTAAGGCTGTCTATTACCAAACAGTCAGTCAGAATAATTTAATCCCATGGTGTGTACCCAGCTACCCTAAGGTTGTCTAGGGCCAAACAGTCAGTCGGAATGAAGAAATCCCATGGTGTGTACCAGCTACCCTAAGGTTGTCTAGGCCACCAAAAAAAAGGGTAGCTGGGTACACACCATGGGATTTCTTCATTCCGACTGACTGTTTGGTACTAGACAGCCTTAGGGTAGCTGGGTACACACCATGGGATTTCTTCATTCCGACTGACTGGTTGGCGCTAGCAAGTGGTCGCCCGTAACAAAGCACTGTATGCCGTGATTGAGCATGAGGTCCATATAGGATCACACGATTGCCTGTGGTTTTCCAGCACGTCAGCTCACCTGTTCATCTGTTTCAGAAACACGGACGGTCAGACATCGTTTGAGGTCGCCCCCCCAAAAAAATTCAACATTTGGATTTTTTTAAAGTTATTGAGGTAGAAATTCAACATTTGGATTTTTTTTAAGTTATTGAGTTAGGGAAATGATTTCCTACCTCCTGTTGTGTAGAGCGATGGAGAATGGACAACTTTTTTAGCTCATTGATCGACTTATATAAATGGGAAGTAGGGATACTCACTCCTGCGCTCTCAACATTTCTAATGTACAGTTAAAAGATAAACGCTAAATAAAATATTCTTTAATACTGTAAGACTTTTAATTCCCTAGAAACGTTATCAGTTGTTATCAGAGAGCCGTGATTTTTGCATTTGAGGAATACTCTATTCTCTATTTCAGATATTGAACTATTAGTGTAACGGAATATATAGTATAAAGTATATATAGTATATATACAGTACTGTATAAAGTATATCTAGTATAGTATATAGTATATACAGTACAGTATAAAATATATATAGTATAGTATATAGTATATATAGTATAGTATATAGTATATGTAGTACAGTATAAAATATATATAGTATAGTATATATATATAGTACAGTGTAAAGTATATATAGTATCGTATATAGTATATATACTATAGTATATAGTATATATACTATAGTATAAATATAGTACAGTATAATATATATATATAGTATATATATAGTACAGTATATAGTATATAAAGTATAGTATATAATAAATATATATATTTAGTATAGTATAAAGTATATATAGTATAGTATATAGTTTATATAGTATCATTTATAGTATATATATAGCACAGTATAAAGTATATATAGTATAGTATATAGTATATATAGTACAGTATATAGTATATAAAGTATAGTATATAGTATATATATAGCACAGTATAAAGTATATATAGTATAATATATAGTATATACAGAACAGTATATAGTAAATAAAGTATAGTATATAGTATATATAGCACAGTATAAAGTATATATAGTATAGTATATATAGTACAGTATATAGTATATAAAGTATAGTATATAGTATATATATGGAATCCGGGCGGAGTAGTGGGATATCAGAACTATAATAACTGAGTCACTTAGTGACATAGCTGAGTGATTTTTTATTAAGGATTATATCCCCAACTCTGCATCTCCCATTAAAAAATGACAGACTTATGTATTATAGTGATATAAATCGAAATCATTTTTATTAAATGGTGACCAGTTTCTGATTCTTTGCATTTTAACTCTTTGTCACTCTTATTCCTTGTCCCTCAGCTAGGGGAGAATCGGGTTGCTCTCTGGAAATAATTTTATTCACTTTGTGATCTCCTGTTGTAAATTGCCTCCAATCCAAATCGAAAGCAGATTGGGTCCGAACAAGCTGTAGAGATATAGATAATAAGCCTTCAAGCAGTGGTTAGCGAATAAATTCTTAGCGTTTCATACACCAAGATAGATTTATAAGTAAATTCTTCTTCATTCTCAAAAACCATTCTCACACTGTTTCAGGATGATAACATGATAAGGGGCCATGTTTAATTTAAAAACATTGGAGCATTGTTCCCGCTAATAAGCTGTGCTCTCATACCACACACAACACAAACACACAATTTGACAGGCTGGCACACACAGGTGGCTCATGGTTAGCACGATACCTTGGCAGTGCTTAAGTCATGAGTTCGATTCCACCCTTGGACACCTCTGCAGGAGTTTTGTATTTCTCCCCGTCTTGCGTTGGTTTCCTCCGCACTCCTTTTCCCCCCATCATAAGACCGCACTGATAGGTTGTATGTGTCAAAATCAATTTTCTTAAGATTGTAAACTCTTCGGGCCAGGGCCCTGATGTGATGTTACATGTAATTGTAAAGCACTACAGAAGGTTTTTGGCGCTATATACATCCACAATAATATAATACATGGAGGGCCTAGTCCTTACAACTCCATTGCCAAGAAATAAGTTACACTGACGACATATTTGCATTTCATAAAAAATTGGGGGGGTTTCAAAGGTCCTCCCACAATCGGATTGTCAGAATCCATCCACAATGGCAACTATTAGGTACTATGTCTCCAATAATGTGTAAAAAACAATTTAAAAAAAGAGCTGTCAACCATACCTTTCAATGATCATGTCGCTAGCTTTAGTTCTAACTTGTAAAGTTTAGAAGACATTCCAGTACTTCGTTTGTGTTTCTGTGCCCTTTCCATAACCCTCGAATGGCGGGGTTCAATACCCCTCGAATTCAGTGATAATCCTCGAATGCGGCATTCAGTACCCTCCAATTCAGTGATATCCGCGAATGCGGCATTCGGTAACCCTCCAATGTCAGTGATAATCCTCATGCGGCCTTCGGTAACCGCCCAATTCCATATAATCCTCGAATGCGGCATTCGATAAATCCTCCAATTCAGTGATAACCTCGATGCGGCTTCGGTAACCTTCCACTTCCAGTGATAATAATCCTCGAATGCGCATTATCGGTCCAACCCTCCAATTCAGTTATAATCCCGAATGCGGCATTCGTTAATCCTCCATTCCTGTAACCCTCGAATGCGGCATTTCGGTAAACCCTCCAATTCAGTGATAATCCTCGAATGCGGCATTTGTAACCCGCCAATTCGTTTATAATCCTCGAATGCGGCAATTTGGTTACCCTCCAATCAGTTATAATCCCTCTGAATGCGCATTCGGTAACCCTCCCAAGTCCAGTTATAAATCCTCGAATGCGGCATTCGGTACCGCCTCCAATTCGTGGATACTCCTCGAATGCGGCATTCGGTAACCCATCGATTCAGTGATAATCCTCGAATGCGGCATTCGGTAACCCTCGAATGCGGCTTCCGGTAACCCTCGAATTCAGTGATATCCTCGAATGCGGCGTCCGCTAACCCTCGAATTCATGTGATAATCCCATTGAATGTGGCTTCAGTAACCCTCGAATTCATGTTATAACCTTGAATGTTGCGTTCAGTAACCCTTGAATTCAGTGATTCCTCGATGCGCCATTCGGGTACCCTTGATTCAGTGATAATCCTTGAATGAGCTTCGGTAACCCGCGAATTCAGTGATAATCTCCGATGCGGCGTTCATTAACCCTAAATGCAGTGATAATCCTCAATTAGCGTTCATTAAACCCTCCGAATTCAGTGACAATCCTCGAATGCGGCATTCATAAACCCTAAATTCCGTGACAATCCTGCGAATGGGAAACCTAACAGGGAGATTCAAGTCAATGTTCTTATAGTTTAAAATGGTGGCTAATTTTTGCCCCACCAATCAACTTATGTCACATTTGAAAAGCTAACATCTGATTGGTTGGGCAAAATTAGCACCATTTTTAACGATAGAACTTTTACCATGGCGATTTTAAAAAGGAGGGAATTAAATGCAATACATATACTTTTAAGAAAATAGAGCAGTAGTTTTCCATCCTAATACCCTTAAACCTTCAGCATGTTGTCTGTGTATAAATAAAGCGGACCCCTAATAGAGACCAGTTATGGTTTGCCTTGAAACCCATGCCCCCGGGTTGATTCAGTTTGCTTAGTAAGTGATTCTGAGCTGTTTCAGTAGAGTTTACTTTTACAGACACTTCCAGGTAGAGTGATTCTGGAAGAAGAATAACCCTTATACCGAACATGATTTCACCTCCAGAACTTGTCGCAACAGCAGGAGAAGCAGGGGTATATAATTCACTGAACATCCCCTTTAACTGTATTTTATCATGAACTTTTTGAACTATTTGTCCCCATTGACGTTAAGGGGTTCGTGTTTTTGGGACATCGAACCATCAACTTTTCACAAAATTCGAACTGCAAAATGAACTTAATAGGATGTTTGTCATCTCTATATTATACTGTGTTATAAGCCTCACCCCAAGATCTTTTCTGAAGCTACAGACCTGCCACCATTCTCTATAATTTCACTCTACTATGAACACCTCAGGGATAAAATCTTTTCAGGCTATGGTAGCATTTACAAAGATAGATGTTGGAGGTGTGTGGCTTAGATGGCGGAGGATGAAATGCCTGTCCAGCAGTGAGCCATGCTCAACCTTAAACTGGGACAGACCCAAGTTACTGGTTGATGTCACAGTGCTAGCAAGGAAAATCACCCTTTATACTGCTGTACTTTGGATACCTCCGCTAGAGCCCATGATCCCTGGCAGTTATTTTTAAAGGTAGAGTGTGTCCTTTTTAATAAAGACCCACTAGTCATGCAGACCACAGTTTCCCCTTGAACTGGCTGTGTATATTGCAAACACGTCTGGATCATTGATAACCAATGGGGACTTCACAAATACATGGCCGAACTCAAATCGTGTTTGTTCCATTGGCAGTGGTGGAAAAACGTCCCCAGCTTGGCTCAGGAATTTTAAGTAGATCAATGGAGGACAAGTTACAGAGAACCACACATTATTCTGCATTAAAATGTTGGTGACAAACTTTCATCCCAAACCCAGGGTCTCCGATTGAACTGCCTGTCAATCCCCTACGTATGATTCGCGCTCCAACATGTTCCTTATGTGAAAACATTGGCCCATCATTTTGATTTTATTGGCAGAGACTGTTTGGACTTTGCTTGAATGAAATGATGTCACCACAATAGTTACTGGTTTCTTATTAACAACAATTTTTGTTTGTGAACCACTATATTGTGACATACTACGCTGCCTGGTGTGTACCTTGTAACAAAACGACGATTAGTTACGTGGGAGGACAACTCTATATTAATACTAAACTACTATGGGTATCACAGCAGATCAATCCGCAATTCAGAGCTTTACATAACAATGAAATCTTATTTTAGATTACAATTGAGGGCTGTGCTGTCCCATTTCCTATTGTTCATCTGCTGCTAGGACAGAACAACTGGCAAGAAACAATAGATGAAAAGGTACTAATAAATTCCAATGTAAGAGACCCTCCATCTGCCCCAGTTCCATTTTTGAAATGTAAAGGGGGGACCTACTGTTAATCCCTTTAAAACCATTCCAATCAATTGATGCTCTCTTCTTCTTTGGTCTCTCTTTCTTTCTGTCTGTTCCCACTTCTACTGGGATGTACATCATTGCGCCTGGTGCCATATAAATGTTGGCTCACCATGGAATTGATACCTGAAGCAGAGGAGCCTGGGAAAGGGGGTGGGGGATCTGCCACCCCCAAACCCATCACCATTTTTGGCAAATGACACTAACGTTACAGTATAAGGTCCTCATACATGTGAAAATCTGTCCTCCCAACATCATCAAGCACAGCCGACCATTACCTAACATACTTAGTGTAAAAAAAAAAGGGTAATTGGGATGTATGAAATTCACCTAATTTATTTGAAGACATTGAAGTGGCACTGACAGTCCATTCCTAGTCCAGCCATACCCTAATATCATTGTTAAAATGTAAGTATATTGGAGCTGCAGCTCTTGGTTTAAATTGCGAAAACATTATCAAAAGGTATCGTGTGAACTTGCCCTTTAAAACTACTATACTGACTATATCACCATGTCCTGACCTCCCTTTATTAACTTGTGCTTACATATATCATATGCTATAAGATTAATCATATGCCAAGAGCTAATTTAAATATCATGTAGGATGGAGGGCCCACCAACAGCCCAAGTGGGGTCAGGCCAACCCACTGTCCCCTTTTCCTGCACATTACTATATAGGAGTACACCCGAAGGCTTTATAACGTAAACGCAACGAATAGAAACCATGAAAACGTTTATAAATACCCTAGAGCCACAATGTGCCGACAAGCAACGAATGTGAGTGAGAGTCGCTTTTTACCCTCAGTTCCCTTACAAATCTTTTTTATAGTCTCCATTCATTTCAACCCAAGTCACACATACACAAATACTTAATCTGGATCAGTTGTGACGAACACACAATTTGTATTACCATCACACTCTTCTATATCAGAGATTTAATCCATAATCCCTAATGCAATTATAAGTTTAAAGGAAATGTCATGCCTCCAATTTCCTCATTTGCCCAGGGCACCAGGGCAGACCTACAAAAGTAAATGGCTCCACCCACCCCCGAATGTCAGCCTGACCCCAAATGTCATGGCCAGATACTCTGAATTCCCAAGCCCTTTGCAAGACTTCAAACCGGTCTGTCTCAGCAAACCGTGGAATGGTTGGGGGTAAGACTGCCCACCCTTTTACCTTGATCTCTAACTAAATTTTACTGGGTAACACAAACTAAAAATATTTTTTGCTAAATCCTTTACAAAATGCTTCAAAGCTTACTTACACAGCCCAGACCCTTACTCCACTCGTCTCCTTCCTGCCAGCTTTCAGTATGGCTTGTCAGTCAAACTGTCATGACCAATGGCTGACAGACAGACCCAATCTTCCTCCTCTGGCTGCTGTGGGCACGTAAAATTTCAGTGTAGCAGTACATTGGAGGTGTCTTCCAGTCAGCAAGGGATTGTGCTGTTATTAGGCTAGGTACACATACACCACAAAAGCGATATTACACCCCAATCACATATTCTTTTTGTTTATTTGTTTGTTTTTTCGCTACTCCACACTCGCTGTTGATTTTTTTCCCCTTCGCTTGTGGACTTAAAAAAGGTGCATGTAGGATTCCCACATGCAAGTTGCATAATATTCCCCAATAAAATTCAAGCATAGTAAATATGGTGTCAGAATCAATCAATAAGAAGATGACACCGGGCAGGGCGCCTATCGAACATAGAGGCAGGCTGAGACATTTGTCTCAGGGGCACCGAATGCCCTGAGAAGAAAGTGGCAGACATGCATGATAAAAAAAAAACAAATGTTTTTCCTTGACCGACCACCAAGAATGTGAGTGCTGCCAGCATGTACTCCATTAAACAACCTGTACCTTGAAGTTGCTTCATAACTCCGCTGCTGCTTCTTAAAAGATTCAAAGTCGGAATAAATCTAGTAATTACATTATCGCTAATTGTTCTGAGTGAACTGTTTTAATAACCTATGTAATTGGGAAGTTTAAAATCCATAATTTTAACCACACCAATTGGCAAAACCCGCCCATCACGACAAATCCACACCCACTGTAAAAACGCGGTGTTGGCGCTATTTAGAAATAATCAAGGGTATCCATTCAAAAGAACTGCTCTGAGATCAACATCGATCAAGGGCCACTTTTAATCCTGCAGGTCCCATCCTATAGGAACCATTGATGACACCATTGATGGCTTAGGCCACACTGCTGCGCACGCTTAGGTTTTTTTCATATAAATTGAAACGCGGCAACGCACCGAAAATTCCATTTGCGTTCCCATTTCAAATCACAATCAGCATGCGTTTGTCAATGATTAATGAAAAAACGCATGCGCAAACCCACGCAAATCGCACATGAAATCGTATGCGTTGCAGTGTGCCATCCCCACACTGCTTTTTCTTCTTTTCTCGCTGAGACAATACCACCATTGTTTAGTTTTGGCTGCTACTGCCAATCGTTTTTATGTTTGTCATCACGCCTTTCCCCTCTTCCTCGTATTATGTTTCCCTTTTCCTCTGATCTCTACGCCACCTTGGACTTTATGGTTATAAAATATAACTATTCCCATATACTTTCGGAAGACTACAAACTGCATAATGGTAACAAATCGAGCTGTTAGAATGTGCAGCAAACAAGTCACCAGTGGGTTAAGTCTGTCAGCGTTACCTCTAAATATCTCTGATCTCTTAAAATATGGAATGTCCTAATATTTAGCTGTCAGGTTGTGTAGTTCCACAACGCTGAAAACTTGGGGTTGGACGACTGGTTGGAAAAAGGGGAATGAAATGTATGAATTACATTTGTGATGAACTTGTTGATGTGGCATACACCGTGAATGACAACTATCGGTCTAAATAGGATCAGCTAAGGGATACGAACACACACTTACAGGAATCAGATGTAACTAACTGCGTCTATGTCACATGACCATTCGAGACAAACTGATGATGTAAAGCACTTGTGCCTTTAAGCTGGGAACACATGAAGGAGGACGGGAACATGTTGTGTCCCCGCCAACTGGGGTAATGAAGGATTACGATCATCCCACGGCACAAATGGGGATATGTTTGACATGTGGTTTGAAACACAGGATCAATCCGCACAAGGAAAGACAATCAGGATCAACAGTGGGATTTATGAGCACAGGAGGCAACAATCAGGACACAAGAGGGTCAATTAGAGTTCTCAACACCACTATAATCCCACTGTGTTCATTGTGGACAATATCGCTCAGAAGGAGCCTTTGCCATGTTATTCACTGTGCTAGGGGTCACATGGGTATTGCAGCAATTACTGTAGTTATCTATCTATGGATTCTTACACCTATTGTCTATCTATCTTGTGTTATCTGATTTGTGTTTATCTATATATGTAGTTATCTACCTTGTGGTTACTTCTATCTATGTCTATGTACCTTTATTATCTTATATATGTATTTATCTACCTATAGTGTTATCTATCCTATGTAGTTATCTATCTTTCAGTTATCTATCTATGTAGTATTGTAGTTATTACATATGTAGTTTTATCTATCTTATTTAATTATTATGTGGTATACTACCAATAGTTATCTATCTCTTAGTTTCTCTACCGATGTATGTAGTTTCTACCTATGGTAGTTAGTTCTACCTATGTAGTTATCTACCTATCTAACCAAATACTACAATACAGTATGGCCATGACCTGGAATGAATGGATTTACAATACCTGGACATGGATGAATTCAGATATCTCCGGAGATGCATACAGATTACCATAACCTGGATAAATGAATGAATAACAGATATACCATGACCTGGATGAAATAAATATTACAGCTTCTACCATGACCTGGATTAATGAATATATGACAGATGAAGATGACCTGGATGATAGATATTACAGATGTACCATGACCTGGTGAATGATATTACAGATTACCATGACCTGTACTGGAGAATATTACAGATATCCTGACCTGGATGATGAATATTTACAGATATACCATGACCTGGATGGATGATATAAGGATAATGCGCCCCTTACAGTGTAATATAAGGCTTTGCCCCGAGGGTTCCTGACCATATAAAAGCACTGATGCCATAGGCCAGTGCTTTTACAGGTCAGGCCTCCGAGTGCATATATCCGTTTTACACTGTAGGGTCCATTATTTCTTATATACACAGTTTTTTATTTTAAATAATACAGTGATAAAAGCTGGTGAAAAGAATTTGTACTTTCAGTTTCTATAAACGATAAATGTTTTCATTAAAATATAGAAGAATAAATAATGAAATGACTATTTGTTTGTATTTTTTTTTAGTTCCTGTATTGTATCCCGTTGTTGTCTTTGTGGTAATTGGTAACTTGGTTAGTCAGTTACATTTGGTTTTGATTCTGGTTATGTTTTATTTTTTGTTTAGGGTATGTTAATTTTAATTTTGTAGGGTTTTTTTTGTTGTTTTGTTTGTGCTTTAGTTCTGATGTATTTAATTTTTTTTATACGGTAGTGTGCCTGTTTTTTTAGGTTTTATTTCGTTGTTTTTGTTTTCATCAGCTTTCTGTTTTACCCCTGTTTTGTTCATTTTGGTTTATTCTGTTTGGTTCGCGCCTTTTTGTTTGTACAGTGTCATGTGCGCGCCCACTTTCCCCCGAGTCCTTCATTTCTTCCTCATGTGCCGTAATATGCATGACTTTTCACGAGCGCGCCCGGCTTCCCGTGAGCGTGCCCGGCTTTCCCGTGAGCGTGCCCGGCTTTCCCGCGAAGCGCCCAGCTTTACCCCGAGCGCCGCCTAGCTTTCCGCTTTCTCTGTGTTTTTGATTATTTGTTCATGTGCCGATCGTTCGTTCCTGTGCTTTGTGGACATTGATTTTGACAATTGTTGGATTCCGTGGGTGGCAGGAAAGAGGTAGGACAAATATTTTTATGTAATTTTAGGAATGGAGAGCTGCAGTGGCACTAATATGGAACTAATCACTCCAGTGATGTCACTGAGTGGATTCTAATAGGATTTCTCGCCACTGCAGCTCTCCATTGTAAGTCCAGAGCCTTGTGTATTATATTACAGATATACCATGACCTGGATGGATGATAAGATGAATATTACACATATCATACCTTGACGGATAATTTACAATATAATGACCTGGATAGATGAATATTACAGATATACCATGACCTGGATGAATGAATATTACATATACCATGACCCTGGTGAATAGAATGATATATAAAGTATTAACAAGATATACATGACCTGGATGGAATGAATATTACAGATATACCTGACCTGGATGGATGAATATTACAGATATGACCATGACCTGGATAATTGAATATTACAGATATACCATGACCTGGATAAATGAATATTACAGATATACCCATGACTTGGATGGATGAATATTACAGATATACCAACTGACCTGATGGATGAAATTACGATATACCATACCTGATGGATGAATATTACGATATACCATGACCTAGATGAGTGAATATACAGATATACCATGACCTGGATGGATGAATATTACGACTACCAAATGACCTGTGGATGAATATTACAGTTACCCATGACCTGGATGAGTGAATATTACAGATATACCATGACCTGGATGGTTAATATTACGTTACCATGACGGTAGAACATCATGACCTGGAGTGGATGAATAGTACAATATACCATGACTTGGATGGATACATGACGTATACAAGAATATACCAGTGACCTGGATGGATGAATATACAGATATACCATGACTTGGATGGATAGAATATTACAGCTATCCCATGACCTGGATGGATGAATATACAGATATACCATGACCTGGATGGATGAATATAACAGATATACCATGAACCTGGATGATAATAACGATATACCATGACCTGATGATGAATATTAACAAGATATACCATGACCTGGATGGATATAAGATATCTATTACAGATGTACCATAACCTGGATAAATGAATTACAATATACCATACCGGATAATAAATATTACAGATATACCATGACCTGGATGAAAGAATATTACAGATATAACCTGAACCTGGATGGATGAAGTACTTACACGATTACCATGACCTGGATGATCAATATATGAAAATTCAGATATACCATGACCTGTATGGAGGAATATTACAGATATACAGACCTGGAATGAATTTACAGATATCCATCCTGGATGGATAATATTACATAACCTGACCTGTATGATGATGATGAATATTACAGATTACCATGACCGGATGGATGAATATTTCCGATATACCATGACCTGGATGAATGATATTACTAGATACCATGACCTGATGAATGAATATTAAAAGTATACCATGACCTGGATTGATATGAATATTACATGATATACCATGACCTGGATGGATGAATATTACAGATATACCATGACCTGGATGAATGAATATTACAGTATACCATGACCTGGGTAAACGAATATTACTGATATACCTGTCCCATGGATAATGAATATTACAGATATCCATGACCTGGAGGATGAATATTACAGAATACCATGAACCTGGATGGATGAATATTCAGATATACCATGACCTTGATGGGAATGAATATTACAGATATACCATGAACCTGGATGGATAAATATTACATGATATACGACCTGGATGATTATATGATGAATATTACACATATACCATGACCCTGGCCTGGATTGATCATTACAGATATAACCATGACCCTGGATGGATGAATTTTACAGATATACCATGACCTGGATGAATGTATTACTGATATAACCATGACCTGGATGAATGAATATTACGATATACCATGACCTGGTGAATAATATTACAGATATACCATAACCTGGATGGATGTATATAAAGATATCCATGACCTGGATGATGAATATTACAGATGTACCATACCTGGATAAATGAATAATTACAGATATACCATGACCTGGATAAATGAATCATTACAGTATACCATGACTTGATGGATGAATATTACAGATATACCATGACCTGGATGATGAATATTACAGTATACCATGACCTGGATGGATGAAATTACAGATATACCATGACCTAGATAGTGAATATTACAGATATACCATGACCTGGATGGATGAATAGTCATGAATACATGACCTGGATGGATGAATAGAACAGATTACCATGACCTGGATGATGTATAACAGATATACACCTGACCTGATGGATGAATATACAGATATACCATGACTGATTGGATGAATATTACAGATATACATGACCTGGATGGATAATATACAGATATACCATGACCTGGATGATGAATATTACAGATATACCATGACCTGGATGGATGATATTACAGATGTACCATACCTGGATACGTAAAATGAATACGATTACCATGACCTGGATGAATAAATATTACAGATATACCATGACCTGGATGATGAATATTACAGATATAACCATGACCTGGATGGATGAATTTTACAGATATACCATGACCTGATGAATGAATATTACTGTATAACCATGACCTGGTGATGAATATTACAGATATCACCATGACCTGGATGAATAAATATTACAATATACCATAACTGGATGGATGGATATTAAAGATATCCCATGACCTGGATGGATGAATATTACAGATGTCACCATGACCTGGATAAATGAATATTACAGATTAATACCATGACTGGATAAATGAATATTACAGATTACCGAACTTGGATGGATGAATATTACAGATATACCATGACCTGAATGGATGAATTACTATATACATGACCGGATGGAGGAATATTACGATATACCATGACCCTGGATGAATAATATTAACAGATATTCCATGACCTGATGAAATGAATATTACAGATATACCAATGACCTGGATGAAGAATATTACAGTATACCATGACCTGGATGAATGAATATTACAGATATCATGACCTGGATGGATGAATATTACAGATATAACAGGACCTGGATGTGAATATTACAGATATACCATGACCTTGAATGGATGAATATTACAGATATACCATGACCTGGATGGATGAATATTACAGATATACCTATAACACTTGGATGGATGAATATTACAGATATACCATGACTGACTGGATTTCGATAATATGACCTGATGATGATATCAGATACCATAACCTGGATAATGAATATACAGATTACCAATGACCTGATGAATAATATTACAGATATACCATGACCTGATGAATGAATATTACAGATACCAACCTGGATTGGAATATTTACGATATACCATACCTGGATGGATCATATGATGATATTCAGAATATACCATGACCTGTAATGGAGAATTAGATATACCATGACCGGATGAATGAATATTTACATGAATACCATGACCTGGATGGATGAATATTACGATATACCATGACCTGGATGGAAAATATGATTATTACAGATTATACCATGACCTAGATGGATATATTACAGATATACCATACCTGGATGAATGAATATTACTGAAGATACCATGACCTGGATGATGAATATTACAGTATACCATGACCTTGATGGATGAATATACAGTATACCATGACCTGGATGAATGAATATTACAGATATACCATGACTAGATAAATTAATATTACAGATATACCATGACCTGGATAATGAATATTACAGATAATCCATGACCTGGATGGATGAATATTACAGATTAACATGACCTGATGATGAATATTACAGATATACAATGACCTGGAGGATGAATATTACAGATATACCATGACCTGGGATGGATGAATATTACAGATATACCATGACCTGGATGGATGAATATACATATATAACATACCTGGATGGATGAATATAACAGATGTACGACCTGGATGGATAATATTAACAGATATACATGACCTGATGAATAAATATTACAGATATACCATGACCTGGATAATGATATTAACAGATGTCAATTGACCTGGATGATGAATATTACAGATGTACCATGACCTGGATGAATGAATATACCGATATACCATGACCTTTATGAGGAATATTACAGATAAAACCATGACCTGGATGAATGAATATTACAGATATACCATGACCTGACCGGGATGAGATATTACGATTACAGACTAGATGAATATTACAGATATCCATGACCTGGATGAAGAAATTTAGAATATACCATGACCTGTGGATGAAATATTACAGATATACCATGACCTGGATGAAATAAATATTACAGATTACCATGACCTGGATGGATGAATATTACAGATATACCGTGACCTGGATTGTGAATATTACAGATATACCATGACCTGGATAAATGATATTACAGATATACCATGACCGGATAAATGATATTACAGATATACCATGACCGGATGAGATAATTAAGAAATATACCATACCTGATGGATAATAGTACGAATATACCATGACTGGATGGATGAATATTACAGATATACCAGACATGGATGAGATGAAATATTACAGATATACCATGACCTGGATGATGAATATTAACAGATATAACCATGACCTGGTGTGAATATTACAGATGTACCCCATGACCTGGATGAATGAATATTAACAGATATACCATGACCCTGATGATATGATAGTACTAATCAGAATTGTCAGATATACCATTTGACCTGGATGATAATATACAGATATAACCATGACTTGGATGATAAACTAGTAAAGATTACCATGACCTGGATGGATGATATATACATATACCATGACCTGGATGGATGAATTTACAGATATACCATGACCTGATGGTGAATATATTACAGATATTACCATGACCTGGATGAATGAATATACATATACCATGACCTGGATGGATGAATATATAAATGACGAGATATACCATTACCTGGATGGATGAATATTACCAGATATACCATGACCTGGATGGATGAATATAATAATTCAGATATACCATGACCTGGATGATGAATATTACAGATTACCATGACCTGGAATAATGAATATTATACGATAGACCATGACCTGGATGATAAAATATTACAGATATACCATGACCTGGATGAAAGTAATGAATTACAGATCATACCATGAAACCTGGATGGATGAATATTACAGATAACTACATGACCTGGATGGATCATATAGAATATTACAGATATACCATGACCTGAATGAGATATTACAGATATACATGACCTGAGATGAATATTAACAGAATACCATGACCTGGATGGATGAATATAACATATAACCATGACCTGGATGGAGTGTGGGGGATGAATATGAATGAATTATACAGATATACCATGACCTGGATGGATGAATCATTACAGATATACCATGACCTGGATGATGAATATACATGAATACCATGACCTGGATGATGATAATATTACAGATATCCATACCCTGGATGATGAATATTCGATATACCATGACCTGGATGGTGAATATTACAGATATCCATGACCTGGATGAATGAAATTACAGATATACCAGACCTGGATGAAAATATTACAGATATACCATCCTGGATAAATGAAATCTACCGATATACCATGACCTGGATGGATATATTACAGATATACCATGACGGGAGGGATTAATCACAGATATACCATACCCGCATGGATGAGAATATTACGATATACCAGACCTGGATGATGAATATCTACAGACTATACCATACCTTGATGGATAAATATTACAGATATACCATGACTTGGATGGATGAATATTACAATATACCCATGACCTGGATGGATGAATATTACAGATATACCATGACCTGGATGATGAATATGCTTACAGATATACCATGACCTGGATGGATGACATATTACAGATATACCATGACCTGGATGAATGAATATTACAGAATACCATGACCTGGATGAATGAATATTACAGATATACCATGACCTGGATATGAATATTACAGATATACCATGACCTGGATGATGAATTTACAGATATATGACCTGGATGAAAATTACAGATATACCATGACCTGGATAAAGAATTTAAGATATACCATGCCTGGTAATGAATATTACAGATATACCATGACCTGGATGGATGAAATTACAGATTACCATACCTGGATGGAATGAATATAACAGATATACCATGACCTGGATGATGATATTACAATATCCATGACCTGGATGGATGAATATTACATATACCATGACCTGGATGGATAAATATTACAGATATACCATGACCTTGATTGATGAATTATGATTTACATATACCATGACCTGGATGGATGAATATACAGATATACCATGACCTGGATGGATGAATTTGATATACCATACCTGATGAATGAATATTACGATACCATGACCTGGGATGATGAATATTACAGATATACCATGACCTGGATGGAATATCAGATATACCTGATGAGCAGATATGATGAATATACAGATTACATGACCTGGATGATAAATATTACAGATATACCTGAACCCTGGATGAAATGAATTACAGATATACCATGACTGGATGGATGAATATTACAGAATACCCTGACCTGGATGGATGAATATTCCAGATATACCATGACCTGGAGGATGAATATACAGATATAACCATGACCTGATGGAGTGAAATCTACAGATATACCATGACCTTGGATGATGATAGTACAGAATATACCATGACCTGGATGGATGAATATACATATACCATGACCTGGATGGTGAATATAACATATATACCATGACCTGGATGGATGAATATAACAGATATACCATGACCTGATGGAGAATATACAGATATACCATGACCTGATGGATGATATAACAGTATACCATGCCCTGGATGGATGAATATTACGATATACCATGACTGGATGGATAATATTACAGATTACCATACCGTGATGTATGAATATACAGATATACCATGACCTGGATGAATAATATTACAGATATACATACCTGGATAATGAATTTACAGATATCCCATGACCTGGATGGATAATTTTACAGATATAACATGACCTGGATGAAGATGAATATTACTGATATGACCATGCCTGGATGATATGATATACTTAACAGATATACCATGACCTGGATGAATGAATATTACGATATACCATGAGACCTGGATGGATGAGATATAAAGATACCCATGACCTGGATAGATGAATATTACAATATACCATGACCTGGATGGAATGAATAATTACAGAATATACCATGACCTGGTAATATGAATATTCAGATATACCCATGACTGGACATGATGAATATTACAGCATAACCATGACCTGGATGGATAAGAATTACAGATATACCATGACCTGGAAGGAGAATATTACAGATATACCTGACCTGGATGAATAGATATTACAATATCCATGACCTGGATAATATGAATATTACAGATATACCATGACCGTATGAGATAATATTACAGATATACCATGACCTGGATGAATGAATATTACAGATATAACCTGACTATGGAATATTACATATACATGACCTGATGGATGAATATACAGATATACCATAACCTGATGGTGAATATGCAATATACCAGACTGTGGAATGGATGAAATATACAGATATACCATGACCTGGATGGATGAATATTACGATTCCTAACCTGGATAAATGAATATAACAGATATCCATGACCTGGATGAATAAATATTACATAATACCATGACTGGATGATGAAATTACAGATATCCCATGACCTGGAATGAATGAATATTACAGATATACCATGACTGGATGGATATAGTGATATTACAGATATACCATGACCTGTATGAGGAATGATATACCATACCTGGATGATGAATATTACAGATATACCATGACCTGGATGGATGACTATTACAGATATACCATGACCTGGATGGATGAATATGATGTCATATTAACGATATACCATGACCTAGGATGAGTAATATTACAGATATACCATGACCTGGATGAATGAATATTACGAATACCATGACCTGGTGAATGAATATTACAGATACTACCATGACCTTGGATGGATGAATATATCAGATATACCATGACCTGGATGAATGAATATTACAGATATACCCAGGACCTAGATAAATTAATTTACAGATATAACCATGACCTGGATAATAATATTACAGATATACCAGGACCTGGATGGATGATATTACAGATATACCATGATGGACCTGCGATGGATAGAATATATTCAGATCTAACCATGACCTGGATTAGATGAATATTACAGATATCCATGACCTATGTATGAATATTACAATATAACCATGACCTGGATGGAATGAATTATAACATTATCCATGACCTGGATGGTATGATATAACAGATGTACCCATGACCTGGATGGATGAATATTACAGATATACCATGAACCTGGATGAGATAAATATTACAGATATACCATGACCTGGATGAATGAATTCAGTAAGATGACCTGGATGGAATATTACATAGATTACCCATGACCTGATGAGATGAATATTACAGATATCCATACCTGTATGGAGAATTTACAATATACATGACCTGGAATGATGAATATTACAGATATAACCATGACCTGGATGGATGATATTAACAGATATCACATGACCTGGATGGATGAATATTACAGATATACCATGACCTGGAATGAGATTATATAACAGATATCAATGACCTGGATGGATAATATGATGAATATACAGATATACCATGACCTGGACTGGATGAATATTACAGATATACCATGACCTTGATGAATAGAATACTACTGACAGATATACCTGACCTGGATGGATGAATATTACAGATATCCATGACCTGGATGGATAATATGGAACTACAGATATACCATGACCTGGAAGAATATAATGATGAATATACCATGGATATACCATGACCTGGATGAATGATATTACGATATAACATGACCTGGATGAATGATATACAGATATCATGAACCTGGATGGATGAATATTACAGATAACACATGACCTGGATAAATATTTACAGATATAACGCATGACTGGATAAATGAATATTACAGATATACCATGACTGGATAGATGAATATACAGATATACCATGACCTGGATGGATGAATATTACGAACTATACACATGACCTGGATGAGATGGAATATTACAGATATACCTGACTGGATGGATGAATATAACAGATATACATGACCTGGATGGATGAATATTACAGATATACCATGAACCCTGGATGGATATAATATACAGTTACCATGACTGATGGATGAATACACATATACATGGACCTGGATGGATGAATTTACAGATATACCATGACCGATATGAATATACAGATATACATGACCTGGATGATGAATATTACAGATACTGACTGATAATACACATGACCTGGATGGATGAATATAACAGATATACCAATGAACAGCTGGATGATGAATATTAATATACACCATGACCTGGATGGATGAATATAACAGTATACCATCCTTGGATGGATGAATATTACATATATACCATGACCTGGATGGATGAATATAAACACGATATACCATGACCTGGATGATGAATATAACAGATATACCTGACCCTGGATGGATGAATATAACAGATCTACATGACCTGGATGGATGAATATTACAGATAACCATGACCCTGATGATAAAAATATAGCCATGACCTGGAATGGATGATATTACAGATATCCATGACCTGGATGGATGAATATTAGCAGATGATACACATGAACTGGATGGATGAATATACAGATACTGACCAATGAACTACTGGAGGCGATGAATATTACAGATATACCATGGATAACCCTGGATGGATGAATATTACAGATATACCATGACCTGGATGGTTGAATATTACAGATATACCATACCTGGATGGATAATAACAGACAAAACCATAACAAGAATGTTATGGAAACAGAAACAGAGAATATTACAATAAAAACCAAAAAATACATAATAACAAATACCACAAAAAACCGATAATGAATAAACCACAATAAACAGATATACCATGACCCTGGATGATGAATATTACAGATATCCAAGACCTGAGGATGAATATAACAGATATACCATGACGCTGTGATAGATGAATATAACATTACCATGACCTGGATGGATGAATATTACAGATATACCATGACCTGGATAGATGATATATAACAGATATACCACTGACCCTGGATGTATGAATATTACAGATATACCATGAACCTGGATGGATGAATCTTCAGATATACCATGACCTGGATGGATGAATATTACAAATATACCAGACCTGATGGATGAATATTACAGATATACATGACCTGGATGGATGAATATTACAGATATATCCATGACTGGATGGATGATATTACCAGATATAACCATGCACCTGGTGGATGAATATTACAGATATACCATGACCTGGATGATGAATATAACGATATACCATGACCTGGATGGATAATATTACAGATATACCATGACCTGGATGGATGAATCTTACAGATATAGCATGACCTGGATGGATTAATACACAATATATACCATGACCTGGTATGGATGAATATTAACATATATACCATGACCGGATGGATGAATATTACATATACCATGACCTGATGGATACGAGCCATGACCTGGATGGATGAATATTACAGATATACATGACCTGAGGATTGTAAATCTTACAGATATACGCATGACCTGGATGGATGAATATTACAGATTACCATGACCTGGATGGATGAATATAACAGATAACCATGACCTGGAGGGATGAATATTACGATATACCATGACCCTGGATGGATGAATATTACAGATATACCATGACCTGGATGGATGAATATTACAGATATACCAGACCTGGATGGATGAATATTACAGATATACCATGACCTGGATGGATGAATTTACAGATATACCATGACCTGGATGGATATATTACAGATATACCATGACCTGGATGGATGAATTATATTACACATCTCACATGACCTGGATGGATGAATATTACGATATACCATGACCTGGATTGATGAATATTACAGATATACCAGGACTGGATGGATGAATATTACACATATACCATGACCTGGATGGATGAATATTACGATATACACATGACCTGGATGGATGAATATACAGATATACCATGACCTTGATGGATGAATATTACAGATATACCATGACCTGGATGGATGATATTACAGTAATCCATGACCTGATGGATGATACATATACTGACTGGATGGATGAATATTACAGATATACCATGACCTGGATGGATGAAGAATGAATATTACAGATATACCATGACTGATGGACTGAATATTATACAGATATACCATGACCTGGATGGATGAATATTACAGATAATCCATGACCTTGATGGATAGCAAATATTTACAGATATACCACGACCTGGATGGATGAATATTACAGATATACACATGACCTGGATGGATGAATATTACAGATATACATGACCTGGATGGATGAATATACAGATACTACCATGACCTGGATGGGATAATTACAGATATACCATGACCTGGATGGATGAATATTACGAATACCAGACCTTGATGGATGAATATACTATACCATGACCTGGATGGATGAATATACAGATATACCAGACCCTGGATGGATGATCATTACAGATATAACATAGACCTGGATGGATGAATTTACAGATATACCATGACACTGATGGGATGAATATGTACAGATATACCATGACCTGGATGTGATGAATATTACAGATTACATGACCTGGATGGTGATATAACAGATATACATGACCTGGATGGATGAATAAACAGATATACCATGGCCTGATGGATTAATAAACAGATATCCCATGGCCTGTATGGATAATATATTACAGATTACCATGACCTGGATGATGAATATTACAGATATACCCATGACCTGGATGGATTGAATATAAAAACCAGAAAAATTTTTGTTGCTTTTTTTTATACCATGACCTGGATAGATAAAGAATAACGATTATACCAGATGGACCTGGATTATGACATATTTACAGATATACCATGACCGGATGGATGAATATAACAGATATACCATGACCTGGATGGATGAATATAACAGATATACCATGACCTGGATGGATGAATATTACAGATATACCATGACCTGGATGGATGAATATTACGATATACCAGACCTGGATGGATGATATACAGATATACCATGACTGGATGGATGATATACGATATATTACCAGCCTGGATGGATTAATATTAACCGTATACCAACTGGATGGATGAATTACAGATATACATGACCGGGATGGATGAATATTACAATATACCATGACCTGGATGGATGAATTTAAGATATACCATGACCTGGATGGATGAATATTACAGCATTATTACTCATGACCCTGGATGGAATAATATTACAGATATACCATGACCGGATGGATGAATATTACAGATATAGCCATGACCTGGAGGTGACATATTACAGATAATCCCGACCTATGGAGAATATACAGATATACCATGACCTGGATGGATGAATATTACAGATATACCATGACCTGGATGGATGAATATGTACAGATATAACCATGACCTGGATGGATGATATAACAGATATACCATGACCTGGATGAGTATTACAGATATACCATGACCCTGGATGATGAATATACAGATATACCATGACCTGGATGGATGAATATTACAGATATACCATGACCTGGATGGATAATTACAGATATCCATGCTGGATGATGAATATTCAGAAACATGACCTGGATGGATGAATATTCAGATATCCATGACCTTGTAGATAAATATTACAGATATACCATGACTGGATGGATGAATATTACAGATATACCATGACCTGGATGGATGAATATAACAGATATACCATGACCGGAGGATGGATATAACGATTACCTGCCTGGATGATGAATATCACAGATATACCATGGCCTGGATGGATTGAATACTACAGATATACCATGAGCTATGACCTGGATGGATGAATATTACGATATGAAATTATTACCATGACCTGGATGGATAAAATAACAGATATACCATGACCTGGATGATGAATATTACGAGTATACCACTGACCGGATGGATAATATTACAGATATACCATGACCTGGATGGATGAATATAACAGATATACCATTACCTGGATGGATGATATAACGATATACCATGACCTGGATGATGAATATTACAGATATACCATGACCTGGATGGATGAATATAAACAGATATAACATGACCTGGAATGGAATATAACAGATATATCCATGCCTGGATGGATGAATATTCCAGATATACCATGACCTGGATGGATGAATATTACAGATATACCATGACCTGGATGATGAATATTACAAAGAACCATGACCTGGGATGGATGAATATTACAGATATACCATGACTGGATGGATGAAATATACAGATATACCATGACCTGGTGGATGAATATTACAGATATACCATGAGACCTGGATGGATGAATATTACCGATATCCATGACCTGGATGGATGAATATTACAGATATACCATGACCTGGATGGATGAGTATTACAGGATATACCATGACCTGGATGGATAATTACAGATATACCATGACCTGGATGGATGAATATTACAGATATACCATGACCTGGATGGATGAAACCCTTCACAAGTACATTCATTCATTGAAATCTACGGAGAAGACAATTTACAGTCTAATGATAAGATGTCAAGTCACACATGCGGCAGCCATCACTCCTGACAAACAATTAGCAGATGACTAATTAAATTAAGAAAGTAACAGGTCCTGATGGCTTAACATACATGATCCTGTGCCATGGAATATCCAGCTCGAATATCAGGTTTGGGTTTGTAGGATGTTCACAGCCAACACTTTAGAAGAAACGCCATGCACCTGTCCCTAAGGCTTCTACAGCAGCTGAGAAAAATCATTATGCAGAAGCCTATTAGGTAGAACAGAGGGGGCCGTTTGTCCATTAGCACATTGAGTGGATGTGGCCTGTTCCGCTTCCCAGTTTATTTAAGCCTGCAATTTAATCTGGTTATTTGTCATTCACCCTATTCCTTGTTGGTAAAAAGAATTTAATTAACCTCTTGAAATATTCTGGTAATTTCCTCGTAGCTCGGAGAGCTGTCTGGCTGCCTCCTTTTAAAGCGTTAAATGCAGATCGCGGTGTTACGAGATATTTCAGACCAAAATAATCAATACACACTTACAGGAAGACAATAGGATAACGGCTCATTATCTGTGTTACTGAATTATGGCCATGGAAAAAAGGGCAGGGTATTTAGGTGTTTACACTGTGAATGACAGGGCAGACCAGTCACCCTAAAATGTAGAAGAATGGGGAAAGGGGGCGTTTAAAGGTGAAGCAGACATTGCTCAAGTCAAATATTGATTTTACTGAGTGAAATCTCCGCTGTTCACAATTAATGCATGGCAACTTGCCGATTAAATTACTGGTAAAGCATTAGACGTCGGTGCCTGTGCCCCGCCGGCCTGCTGGGGTAGCTCCCTAGACAGCAGAGTGTGCAAGCTGGAATACCAATATATGAAGAGACACTGCACATATTTTATACATTTTTTTTTATTTTATACAAAATATTATACGTGTAATTATGTACTTTATACTGTGCTATATATATACTATATACTAAATACTTTTATACTATCTACTGTTCTGTAGATATATATACTATCACTATACTGGCTCTATATCTATATGACATCTTTATATAGTTGCTATATCTATATATCTATATAATTCTTTATACTGTGCTATATATATCTATCTACGTACTATATACTGTACTATATATCTATATACTACTATATATCTTTATACTGTGTCATATTATATACTTATACTACTCTTTATATACTATATACTGTACATATTATACTTATATAACTATCCTATATATACTTCTACTGTGCATATCTACCATAGCCAGCCTTAGGGTAGCTGGGTACACACCATGGGATTTCTTCATTCCGAATGAGTGTTTGGTACTAGACAGCCTTAGGTAGCTGGGTACACACCATGGGATTTCTTCATTCGACTGACTGTTTGGCACTAGACAGCCTTAGGTAGCTGGGTACACACCATGGGATTTCTTCATTCGACTGACTGTTGGTACTAGCAGCCTTAGGTAGCTGGGTACACACCATGGGATTTCTTCATTCCGACTGACTGTTTGGTACTAGCCAGCCTTAGGGTAGCTGGGTACACACCATGGGATTTCTTCATTCGACTGACTGTTTGGTACTAGCCAGCCTTAGGGTAGCTGGGTACACACCATGGGATTTCTTCATTCCGACTGACTGTTTGGTACTAGACAGCCTTAGGGTAGCTGGGTACACACCATGGGATTTCTTCATTCCGACTGACTGTTTGGTACTAGACAGCCTTAGGGTAGCTGGGTACACACCATGGGATTTCTTCATTCCGACTGACTGTTTGGCCCTAGACAACCTTAGGGTAGCTGGGTACACACCATGGGATTTCTTCATTCTGACTGACTGTTTGGACTAGAGAGCCTTAGGGTAGCTGGGTACACACCATGGATTTCTTCATTGATGACTGTTTGGCCTAGACAACCTTAGGGTAGCTGGGACACACCATGGGATTTCTTCATTCGCACTGACTGTTTGGTACTAGACAGCTTAGGGTAGCTGGGTACACACCATGGGATTTCTTCATCCGACTGACTGTTTGGCTAGACAACCTAGGGTAGCTGGGTCACACCATGGGATTTCTTCATTCTGACTGACTGTTGGCCTAGACAACCTTAGGGTAGCTGGGTACACACCATGGGATTTCTTCATTCTGACGATGTTTGGTATAGACAGCCTTAGGGTAGCTGGGTACACACCATGGATTCTTCAGTCCGACTGACTGTTTGGCCCTAGAGAGCCTTAGGGTAGGTGGGTACACACCATGGATTCTCATTATGACTGATGTTTGGCTAGAGCCTTAGGGTAGCGGGTACACACCATGGATTTCTTCATTGACTGACTGTTTGGCCTAGACAACCTTAGGGTAGCTGGGTACACACCATGGGTTTCTTCATTCTGATGACTGTTTGGTACTAGACAGCCTTAGGGTAGCGGGTACACACCATGGGATTTTTCATTTGATGGACTGTTTGGTACTAGACAGCCTTAGGGTAAGCTGGGTACACACCATGGGATTTCTTCATTCTGACTGACTGTTTGGTATAGACAGCCTTAGGGTAGCTGGGTACACACCATGGATTTTTCATTCCGACTGACTGTTTGGTACTAGACAGCCTTAGGGTAGGGGTACACACCATGGGATTTCTTCATTCTGACTGACTGTTTGGCCTAGACAACCTTAGGGTAGCTGGGTACACACCATGGGTTTCTTCATTCGACTGACTGTTTGGTAGACAGCCTTAGGGTAGCTGGGTACACACCATGGGATTTCTTCATTCTGACTGACTGTTTGGTAATAGACAGCCTTAGGGTAGCTGGGTACACACCATGGGATTTCTTCATTCCGACTGACTGTTTGGTACTAGACAGCCTTAGGGTAGCTGGGTACACACCATGGGATTTCTTCATTCCGACTGACTGTTTGGTAATAGACAGCCTTAGGGTAGCTGGGTACACACCATGGGATTTCTTCATTCCGACTGACTGTTTGGTACTAGACAGCCTTAGGGTAGCTGGGTACACACCATGGGTTTCTTTCATTCCGACTGACTGTTTGGTACTAGGCAGCCTAGGGTAGCTGGGTACACACCATGGTTCTTCACTTCGACTGAATGTTTGGCTAGACAGCCTTAGGGTAGCTGGTACACACCATGGGATTTTCATTCCGACTGACTGTTTGGTACTAGACAGCCTTAGGGTAGCTGGTACACACCATGAGATTTCTTCATTCTGACTGACTGTTTGGCCCTAGACAGCCTTAGGGTAGCTGGGTACACACCATGGGATTCTTCTTTCGACTGACTGTTTGGCTAGACAGCCTTAGGGTAGTGGGTACACACCATGGGATTTTCTTCATTCGACTGACTGTTTGGTACAGCCTTAGGGTAGCTGGGTACACACCATGGGATTTCTCATTCCGACTGACTGTTTGGCTAGACAAGCCTTGGGTAGCTGGGTAACACATGGATTTCTTCATTCCGACTGACTGTTGGTAATAAGCCTTAGGGTAGCGGGTACACACCATGGATTTCTTCATTCCGACTGTTTGGTAATAGACAACTTAGGGTAGCTGGGTACACACCATGGGATTTCTTCATTGATGACTGTTGGTTAGACAGCCTTAGGTAGCTGGGTACACCCATGGGATTTCTTCATTCGAGACTGTTTGGCCTAGACACCTTAGGGAGCTGGGTACACCCATGGGATTTCTTCATTGACTGACTGTTTGGCCTAGACAGCCTTAGGGTAGCTGGGTCACACCATAGGATTTCTTCATTTTACTGACTGTTTGGCCTAGACAACCTAGGGGCTGGGTACACACCATGGGATTTCTTCATCTCGACTGACTGTTTGGTATAGACAACCTTAGGGTAGGGGTACAAACCATGGGATTTCTTATTGACTGACTGTTTGGTACTAGACAGCTTAGGGTAGCTGGGTACACACCATGGGATTTCTTCATTCGACTGACTGTTTGGCTAGACATAACCTAGGGTAGCGGGTACACCCGGGATTTCTTCATTCCGACTGACTGTTTGGTCTAGACAGCCTAGGGTAGCTGGGTACACACCATGGATTTCTTCATTCGACTGACTGTTTGGTATAGACAACCTTAGGGTAGCTGGTACACACCATGGGATTTCTTCATTCGACTGACTGTTTGGTATAGACAGCCTTAGGGTAGCTGGGTACACCCACCATGGGATTTTTCATTCCGACGACTGTTTGGCCTAGACAGCCTAGGGTAGCTGGGTACACACCATGGGATTTCTTCATTCCACTGACTGTTTGGTCTAGCAGCCTTAGGGTAGCTGGGTACACACCATGGGATCTTCATTCGACTGACTTTTGTCTAGCAGCCTTAGGGTAGCTGGGTACACACCATGGATTTCTTCATTCCGACTGATGTTTGGTACTAGACAGCTTAGGGTAGCTGGGTACCACACCATGGGATTTCTTCATCCGACTGATGTTTGGTACTACAGCCTTAGGGTAGCTGGGTACACACCATGGGATTTCTTCATTCGACTGATGTTTGGTCTAGCAGCCTTAGGGTAGCTGGGTACAACACCATGGGATTTCTTCATTCCGATGAGGTTGGTACTAGACAGCCTTAGGGTAGCTGGGTACACACCATGGGATTTCTTCATTCGACTGAATGTTTGGTACTAGACAGCCTTAGGGTGCTGGGTACAACACCATGGGATTTCTTCATTCGACTGACTGTTTGGCCCTAGACAGCCTAGGGTAGCTGGGTACACACCATGGGATTCTTCATTCACGACTGTTTGGTTCTAGACAGCCTTAGGGTAGCTGGGTACACACCATGGGATTTCTTCATTCCGACGGACTGTTTGGTTCTAGCCAGCCTTAGGGTAGCTGGGTACACACCATGGGATTTCTTCATTCCGACTGAGTGTTTGGTACTAGACAGCCTTAGGGTAGCTGGGTACACACCATGGGATTTCTTCATTCGACGATGTTTGGGTCTAGCAGCCTTAGGGTAGCTGGGTACACACCATGGGATTTCTTCATCTGAATGATGTTTGGTACTAGACAGCCTTGGTAGCTGGGTTCACACCATGGGATTTTTTCATTGGACTGACTGTTGGTTACTAGACAGCCTTAGGGTAGGGGTACACACCATGGGATTTTTCATTCGACTGATGTTTGGCCCTAGACAGCCTTAGGGTAGTGGGTACACACCATGGGATTTCTTCATTCCACGACTGTTTGGTCTAGCAGCCTTAGGGTAGCTGGGTACACACCATGGGATTTCTTCATCGACGACTGTTTGGTTCTAGCCAGCCTTAGGGTAGCTGGGTACACACCATGGGATTTCTTCATTCCGACTGAGTGTTTGGTACTAGACAGCCTTAGGGTAGCTGGGTACACACCATGGGATTTCTTCATTCGGACTGATGTTTGGCTAAAACAGCCTAGGGTAGCTGGGTACACATGGGTTTCTTCATTCCGACTACTAGTGTTGGTCTAGCCAGCTTAGGGTAGCTGGGTACACACCATGGGATTTCTTCATTCCGAAGAGTGTTTGGTACAGACACCTTAGGGTAGCTGGGTACACACCATGGGATTTCTTCATTCGACTGACTGTTTGGCACTAGACAGCCTTAGGGTAGCTGGGTACACACCATGGGATTTCTTCATTCGACTGACTGTTTGGTACTAGCAGCCTTAGGGTAGCTGGGTACACACCATGGGATTTCTTCATTCGATGACTGTTTGGTACTAGACAGCCTAGGGTAGCTGGGTACACACCATGGGATTTCTTCATTCGACTGAATGTTTGGTACTAGCAGCCTTAGGGTAGCGGGTACACACCATGGGATTTCTTCATTCCGACTGACTGTTTGGACTAGAGCCTTAGGGTAGCTGGGTACACACCATGGGATTCTTCATTCCGACTGACTGTTTGGTAATAGACAGCCTTAGGGTAGAGTGGGTACACACCAGGGATTCTTCATTCCGACGGACTGTTTGGTCTAGACAGCCTTAGGGTAGCTGGGTACACACCATGGGATTCTTCATTCGACTGACTGTTTGGATAGCAGCCTTAGGGTAGCTGGGTACACACCAGGGATTTCTTCATTGGACTACGTTTGGTACTAGCAGCCTTAGGGTAGCTGGGTACACACCATGGGATTTCTTCATTTTGACGACTGTTTGGTACTAGCAGCCTTAGGGTAGCTGGGTACACACCATGGGATTTCTTCATTCGACTGAATGTTTGGTACTAGACAGCCTTAGGGTAGTGGGTACACACCATGGGATTTCTTCATTCCAACTGAGTGTTTGGTCTAGAAAGCCTTAGGGTAGCTGGGTACACACCATGGGATTTCTTCATTCGATGAGTGTTGGTACTAGACAGCCTAGGGTAGCTGGGTAACACACATGGGATTTCTTCATTCGATGACTGTGGTACTAGAAAGCCTTAGGGTAGCTGGGTACACACATGGGATTCTTCATTCGGACTGACTGTTGGTACTAGCAGCCTAGGGTAGCTGGGTACACACCATGGGATTTTCTCATTCGGACTGACTGTTTGGTACTAGCCAGCCTTAGGGTAGCTGGGTACACACCCATGGGATTTCTTATTCCGACTGAATTGGGACTAGCCAGCCTAGGGTAGCTGGGTACACACCATGGATTTCTTCATTCGACTGACGTTTGGTACTAGACAGCCTTAGGGTAGTGGGTACACACCATGGGTTTCTTCATTCCGACTGACTGTTTGGCCTAGAAGCCTTAGGTAGCTGGGTACACACCAGGGATTTCTTCATTCCGACGACTGTTTGGTAATAGACAGCCTTAGGGTAGCGGGTACACACCATGGGATTTCTTCATTCTGACTGATGTTTGCCCTAGACAGCCTTAGGGTAGCTGGGTACACACCAAGGGATTTCTTCATTCGGAGACTGTTTGGTACTAGACAGCCTTAGGGTAGTGGGTACACACATGGGATTTCTTCATTCCATGAATGTTTGGTATAGACACCTTATGGTAGCTGGGTACACACCATGGGATTTCTTCATTCCGACGGACTGTTTGGTACTAGACAGCCTTAGGGTAGCTGGGTACACACCATGGGATTTCTTCATTCCGACTGACTGTTTGGTACTAGACAGCCTTAGGTAGCGGGTACACACCATGGATTTCTTCATTCCGACGACTGTTTGGTACTAGACAGCCTTAGGGTAGCTGGGACACACCAGGGATTCTTCATTCCGAATTGACTGTTTGGTACTAGACACCTTATGGTAGCTGGGTACACACCATGGGATTTCTTCATTCCATGAGTGTTGGGGTACTAGACAACCTAGGGTAGCTGGGTACACACCATGGGATTTCTCATTCCGACGGACTGTTTGGTACTAGACAGCCTTAGGGTAGCTGGGTACACACCATGGGATTTCTTCATTCCAACTGACTGTTTGGCCCTAAAGAGCCTTAGGGTAGCTGGGTACACACCATGGGATTTCTTCATTCCGACTGACTGTTTGGTACTAGACAGCCTTAGGGTAGCTGGGTACACACCATGGGATTTCTTCATTCTGACTGACTGTTTGGCTAGAGAGCCTTAGGGTAGCTGGGTACACACCATGGGATTTCTTCATTCGGACTGACTGTTTGGTATAGACAGTTAGGGTAGCTGGGTACACACCATGGGATTTCTTCATTCTGACTGACTGTTTGGTACTAGCCAGCCTTAGGGTAGCTGGGTACACACCATGGGATTTCTTCATTCCGAATGACTGTTTGGTACTAGACAGCCTTAGGGTAGCTGGGTACACACAGAGGATTCTTCATTTCTGACTGACTGTTTGGCCCTAGAGAGGCCTTCAGTCAGTCGGAATGAAGAAATCCCATGGTGTGTACCCAGCTACCCTAAGGCTCTCTAGGGCCAAACAGTCAGTCGGAATGAAGAAATCCCTTGGTGTGTACCCAGCTACCCTAAGGCTGTCTAGGGCCAAACAGTCAGTCGGAATGAAGAAATCCCATGGTGTGTACCCAACTACCCTAAGGCTGGTCACATCCATAAAAACTCTACTTGTCTTTGTGAATCTCTCCATCACTCTCAGACCATACATAAGCCCATTGGTATAAAGCCATTGTACCCCAGACAAAGCCATCAAAATAACAGACAGACCATCCATGAAACCTCATCAGTACAGGAGTCAAACGGAACATTCCAATTCTGTCCACTGTACCCACTGGGTGCCAACTGTGCTTAATTGATCATCATAGCAATAATGTTTTTGCCTATTGGTAGGATAATGTCACATGGGGTGCTGGATACGCTCCACATTTACAAGACAATTTATAGAGAATGGGAAGCAATATTTTTGGCTTTTTGTCACACAGAAAATCGCAGATTAAGCAGAAAATAATTTTTAAAAAGCTAATTTAGAAAGTGTCTGTTCGGTAACAATAGTTTGTTAGAGATCGTTGGAGATTGAGATATGATCCCTCACTAGAAACCTGATCTCCCCATGTCGATCGTACAAGGCTCACATCCCTCTCTAGATTAGATGCTCTTAGTGATGTTTTCTTCTTCGTTTGATGTTGCGGTCAAGAGGTAAAGACAAGACAGGCCAAGTGAATAGTTAAGTTAACCAGGGGCCATGAGGAGAGTCTCACCCGAAAGTGTGAATTTAACATCACTGGATTCCTACTAGAAATGTGCAAAGCAGATTCTTTAGAAAGAAAGGCTTGTATCTGTATGGGAATTGTTTGTATTTGTTAATAAAGTATCAGGGTTATTCAATAAAAGTTCTTATCCTTTAAAATGGTGCTAATTTTGCCCCAACCAATCAGATCTTATTTAACATTTGAAAGCTAAAATCTGATTGGTTGGGGCAAAATTTGCACCATTTTAAACGATAAGAACTTTTATTGAATCTCCCTGTATGTATGTATGTTATTTCTTATATAGCGCTACATATTCTGCAGTGCTTTACAATTATTCACACTCAGTTCACATCAGTCCCTGCCCCGACGAGCTTACAATCTATTCACTTTATTTACACATACAACCTATCAGTATGTCTTTATGATTGTGGGGGAAACCAGAGTACCCAGAGGAAACCCACACAAGCACGGGAAGAACATACAAACTCCTTGCAGATGTGTCCAAGGGTGGAATCGAGCTCAGGACTTCAGTGTTGCACGGTGGCTCAGTGGTTAGAACTGATGTCTTGCAGCGCTGAAGATGTGAGTTTGATTCCACCCTTGGACACATCTACAAGGAGTTTGTATGTTCTCCCTGTGCTTGCGTGGGTTTCCTCCGGGCATAAAATTGTAATTAAAAAACCCCGTGTTTTTACTGTTTGCACTAGCATAGATATTATGATATATGGGGCCCATGAATGTGCATTGATCATCTCCTTTCTTGTTTGTTCTAATGTTTTGGTCAGATCAGTAGCACTTCCACTATTTGTTATAAAGTAATTTTGCCACAGGAGTGCTCCCACAGCCCCCTTTTGTGTATATATTGTAGCAGAATTTCTCTGCAGGAAGTTTGACCAAGTTTCCATGTGGTAGGAGCACCCTCAACGCGTCCCTTTAACTGCCTTGAATACTAAGCATTGGATGAGAGGCCTCTTCCCTCCTTGTTAAAAGCCAGTAGGCGGGGGGAAGTGATAGCCTTCAATACTAATCCAATGCAAGGTCAGGGAGACAACCTTCCCAAGGAAATGCAACCAAGCAGGGAGTGTCAGCCCAGATAAATGACCCAAGGTAAACTGTTAGGACCTTCCATACTGGGGTTGGTTGGAAGGCCTTTCACTTTTATGCATAAAATTGCAACTAAAAACCCCCATGTTTTTACTGTTTGCACTAGCATAGATATTATAATATATGGTGCCCAGGAATGTGCATTGATCATCTCTTTTCTTGTTTGTAACAATAAACTACACATAACGCAAATAATTGGACACATAACACAGATTTTGGAGGGTGGAGACTGGCCGCAGCTTTATTACTTTATTTTAAATTTTATAAAACTGTAACCATATTTTGGTTAATAACATCTTATTAAAGGGTATTTATACTGAAATGTACATTACTTTAAATTGACCATAACTGGAAACTATAATTCTTCCCAACCACCACTAAAAACTATTCTTCTGTGAGTAGTTTTACTGTAGCTGGAATGGTGATAGAGTTTTAACAGTTGGAATGCTGTATGCTATGTGCAGGCTTGACAGTTGGTTTGTGGGAAAAAGTCAGGTCGGATGGAAGTGGGAGTGGTTAATAGAGGGAGGGGGGAGACTGCTCCTAAACAAAATGTGTGCTGGATTGAAGGCATGCAGCATCACACGCAAATCAAAGTAAATGCTACTGACATATTCAATTATAGATTAATATGAGGCAAAGTATTTTTTTCAGTATAGTGTCCCTTTAATTACTGCTTTTAAAATCTTGACCATAATGGGCTTCTTCATACCACCGGAATTACTGACCTTACTTATCCCTTTTAATATCTGCACGATTCAAGCTTCCTTTGTAATATCGTCTCTATTGAGCATCCTTAAGAAGAAAGAAATACCAGTTAGCATTTTTTTTAATGGAAGGGCCTGCCATGCCTTTATCTGTGAGGTTTAACACAAAAGCGTCACAAAACTTAAGCCACCTATCCCAGCTTGATGAATATGATAACCAAGTATTTAAGTATAGTATAGTATTTGAGGTTGAATAAAGACATAAGTCCATCCAGTCCAACCCATCTAGCAATATCCTTGTTTCCTGCCTAACTGTTGATCCAGAGGAAGGCAAAAAAAAAACACCAAATTTATGAAGGGGGAAAAAATTCCTTCCTGACTCCAAGTGGCAATCGGAAATTTCCCTGGATCAACTCTACTTTATGTATCAATACCAGTAACTTGTAACATTCCTTGTTTGCAGAAACTCATCCAGCTTTTTATTAAACTGACCAATGAACCTGCCATAACAAGGTCCACTGGAAGACAGTTCCATAGCTTTACCGTTCTCACAGTGACAAACCCTTTCCGCACTTGAAGCCTAAACCTTTTTTCTTCAAGTCTTAAGGGATGTCCACGTGTCCTCTGATATGACTCTTTGGTGAACAATGCCCCAGATAGTTTATTGTATGGCCCTATAATGTATTTATACACAGTAATCATATCCCCACGCAAGCGCCTTTTCTCTAGCGTACATAATTGTAAATTTTCCAGTCTCTCTTATTTCAAGCTCTCCCAATCCCCTTATTAATTAGTTGCCCTTCTCTGAACCCTTCCATTTCCAAGATGTCCTTTTTGTACCCAGGATTCCAAAATTGCACTGCATATTCCAAATGAGGCCTTACCATGCTGCTGACATTTGAATGAGGTTCATCATTCTATCTGAATGACATTCCACAGATCCGTGGGTATTAACTCTCCCACCTCCTGGCGTCTCTTGCCAAGGACCGAAACTGACGTAGCTGCGATCGTGATAAAGAGTCGGCAATAATATTAATATACCCAGGGACGTGTCGTGTCTTCAACCATATATTAAATCTTAAGGAAATCGAAACAATTGCCAGTAGCACCTGGCTAACTGGCCTAGATTTTGCAGATAAATTATTAATTACTGCAACTACACTTATATTGTCACAGTTTAACAATATTTTCCTGTCTTGCAACTTTGGCCCCCACATCGCTAGAGAAAACCATATTGGCACTATTTCCAACAGTACAATATTCTTCATAATGTTACTCTCTCTCCATTGCTCTGGCCAAGGTACTGAAACCAACTATCGTCTAAAATGCCCCCACAGCCAAAAGATGCAGCTGCATCAGTTTACAACTTGAGACTCTCGTTGTCCACAAAATCTTCCGGCCACCGAGTGTTTCCATTATAACCTTCTAGAAATGCCACCCAGACTTTGAGATCTTCCCTAATCTCGTAACCGATCCTAATATGTCTGTTAGCCTGTTCCATGCCACATATATGTCTGTTAGCCTGTTCCATGCCACATATATGTCTGTTAGCCTGTTCCATGCCACATATATGTCTGTTAGCCTGTTCCATGCCACATATTGTTGTAGCCTGTTCCATGCATATATGTCTGTTAGCCTGTTCCATGCCACATATATGTCTGTTAGCCTGTTCCATGCCACATATATGTCTGTTAGCCTGTTCCATGCCACATATATGTCTGTTAGCCTGTTCCATGCCACATATATGTCTGCTAGCCTGTTCCATGCCACATATGCTATTAGGCTCCTGCTAAACCCTCAACCCATGGGCATTGTTGCGAATGTCAAGTGGCCCTCCAGTGATTGAATTTCTTTATTACAAACTTATCCTGTGGGAGAGAGAATTGCATCCTGACAGAGTCTATAGTAATCCCTAAGAATTTCAATCTGGTTGTAGGAAATACACAGGGTTATTCAATAAAAGTTCTTATCATTTAAAATGGTGTTAACTTTGCCCCAACCAATCAAATGTTAGCTTTCAAATGTTAAATAAGATCTGATTGGTTGGGGCAAAATTAGCACCATTTTAAACGATAAGAACTTGTATTGAATGTCCCTGACAGTCTTTTCTCCTGCCACTGGGATGCCAAATTTCTTACATAAGAACAGAAAGGACTTAAATGCTCTTTGACATATGGGAGAGTCTACAGGGCCAATAAATAATTGAGTGTGACCCAAATCGAGTGTGACACCTTTGTAAGAAGCTTGAAAACATCTCAAAATGATAACAAGAAATGCTACATCCCATTGGGAGGCATTTATCATAATAGAAGGCTCTGTTGAAGTGAAAGCCAAAACTGCCTCTGGAATTACTTCCATTGTTCTTGGCAGATGAAACAAGGGTATGAGGGACTGACAGGTTCCTGGGCTCCTGTGAGCGAAGGTCCGGACACCAAGCGGCAGAGAAGCCTCCTCTCAAACGGCAGCCTCACCAGCTGTGCGCTGAGGTAGTGGGACTGTCCCCTTCCATCCCCCCAGAGCGCCATAACGTCCCCCAGGCGAACCAACCAATCAGCGCCTGGAGGGACCGAAAGAGCTCTCCCATTGGCCCACCCTGTCACCAAGCCTGTCCGCCCCAGCAACTGGGGCTGACCCTGCCCGCTGTTGCCGATCCCATGCGGCCGATAGGTAAGGGCATTTGAATAGGTAAGGGCATTTGAAGTGGAGAATTTTCAAACCCCACCACTGTTATATGCAGGGCCACTTTTAGGAATTAGCCATCTATTCAAAGTGCAAGGGTGTCTATGTAAAACCAGGACACCCAGTGTTCTCCCTAACATCTCCCTGTCAGCTTTTACTTGCTGTGTTAGATCTGCTCTCCTTGTTCTGCTGTAATTTGTAACATTGTATCTAGTACAGAGCCTGAACTCCACACACTCTACATAGCAACAAATTTTGCAATTTGCAAATGAACTGAAGGTGAAGGAAGGAGGGGGGAGGATAAACTCAGCTAATAGTACTGAGGAGAACAGATATAAAATGCCAGGTAAAAGCTGCTGCAGACTTTATAACAGTGACCCTGTGACTAGCAGCCATGAGATCCCTATACCTGCCTCTTTCTTCCTTCCATACAACTCTCCAATTAGAACTTAGAGTAGGTGAGGAGTGATCAATTCAATGGAGGAGACATGGAAAGCAGGTACACACTGTACATCATGTCAATGCTGGCAGCTGGAAGGGTTCAGTGCCAGCATGAAGCTGTTAGCAAAACGCGTCAAGAGATTAGGGAGTTAAACAGCCTTCCCTCGTTCCCTCGTGCTGGCTCCCTCGGACTACCCCGGTTATACTATGCAGTTACAATGGTCGCCCGTTTACCAGTTTAGATAAGTATATTTTGTTAACCGTACTTCAGTTTTCATGTGGGCTTGTACTATGTTGTTTGTATTAGATGCACTTTAGGGGAGTGTGAATAAAGGTTGAGCCTTTTAGGCTTTATATTACCTGTATTACTTTATACAATTGTGTTTCCGTTGCCTTACAGTGGGAATGGATGGGGTTGGCTGTTAGATATATACACTTTTAATTGTTTTTTAAACACTACATTTCGATTCATTTTTTTGCCACAGTGTTATAATAAAGTTTTGTAATTTTTAATACAGTGCGCATAGGGGTCTTTGTTTTCTTAAGGCACTGAAGGGTTAATGGCAATACTCTGGGAAAGGGCTGGCACTGAAAGTATTAATAGAAAAGTCTGCTGACACTAACGGGTTTATTTTCACACTCTGCTGGCACTGAAAGTGTTAATGCCAATACTTTTGGAGGGCTTGGCCACACTACTGTGCTTTTAAGCACGATGGGATTCCAATTGGATCATGCTTTTAAAAATGCAGAGTGGTGGGTGGCAACATTGCCTCCATTGGTGTTCGCTGGGCTGTGAGCCGCTTAACAGAGCACATGTGATCATCATCTATGATTCGATTCACACATGCTCCAATTAGGACAAAGTGGCCGAATTGCACATGTAATGGGAAGCAATTGTACAACACTCGTGTTTGCGCAATCGCGAACGTTCTAGTGTGTCCTTAGTCGGAAAGTCTGCTGGCACTAAATGAGTTAAACATCTCAGATCTCAACAAATGTCCATGTTCTGCCCTACCGTCGACTTTTTTATGCCACTTTTTTATTTCCATGCCCGCCCTACCTGGGGGGGGTGCATGGGCGGGAGGGCACATAGGGCACCAAGACGGCTAGAAATAGCCCTGGATATATGTATGATAGAGTTTCATCACTACAGTAGAGACCAGGACAGGCACTAACTTTGTAAGAATTTACCGCTACATGATAAAAGGTGGTCCATAACGCATTTGCTCTCACCTTATATTCCTAAAATGAGTGATAATGATGTATAATTGCCTTTCTAAATAGCAACTGCCCAATCTGTTACTTTGTATCTCCCCATCTTATATAGTAACCGAAGGCTGTCAATATGAACAGACGCCAGACGCATTTGTACAAGCGCCTTGTCATTCAGGGATTGGGGGGGGTTTGGAGGAGGTCCGGGGGGTGGGGGGGTGAGGGGTGCACATGCACGGGGGTGGGAGCATGCAAGGTGCGCACACTGGGGTTTGGTAGGAATAAGGATAAGCAGCAGGTATTACTGCAGTGAGTTAACTTTACACAGTCATATTTTTGGTTAGAAAGTCAAGTGATGTTTCATTTTCACAAGTTTTCCTGTAACGTTTAATGTTATGAAAATGCAAAGCCTGTGTTATGGAGAAGGTGCACTGTTATACACAAGGATAATAAATACAAAGAGGCAAACACAAGAGTCTTTTTGAAGGGCAGTGAATGACCTTAAGCTCTGCAGCAGAATCCTAGCTCTGATTTCAGTAGAAAATCAATGGAAACACAAACACAAAAAACAGCCATTGGGAAGGGCCATTGCTCTGCGTAACTCTCTGTATATTAAGATGATTTCATCCGGTCTGGTCAGTAGATATAAACCCTCACCAGTCTGTCCTGCCCAGTCGGTCTCTGTTTTCATTGCATTTTAATATCCAATCACCTGCACATATCTGTAGCCATGAATACTGACGCACACTGTACAATCTTGTGATACATTTCTTATTTCCATGCTGAATACGTTTTCCATTTAGTTTCTCAATTTATTGAAGGCTTGTAACTCATTTTGCTGTTTCCTCTGCTGCCTCCTGTGCACATGCTCAAGGTTATAAAAAGCTCATTAAGCAGAGAGAGGGAGGCAGATAGCTTTGCTAGAAAGGAACCGAACTGGTTACAAATGCATGTAATAAACTGGTAAAAATAGCAGTTGGGGTATAAAGCAGGGGTGGATTTAAGGGTGGATATTTCCTTAAAACTGGACTGAACTGGATGTATATAATTTTTTCAGTAATGAGGTTTGTAAATCACACCTATAACAAATATAGATGAATGTTTAAAGGGCATGTTCACCCCAAAAGTAAAATTTAAATTTAATCTAATTACCTCCCAGGACCTTGCTAGGTTAAAAGTGTTCATATTTTACTTGCAGACTGTGGCATCTTCTAGATTATCCCAATGCAGTTTTCAGTATACGATAGATTATACCAATTTTAGACAATTTGCTTTTACTGAACTAAATTTGGATGTTCCATCCGCAACCGGGCAGATTGTTTGGACTTTGGGATTTCAGGAATGTACTTTCAAGGGTTACGGAATGTACGGGGTAATTTTCAGTAACCCACATTTGATAACCCTGGAAAATATGATTGGAAAACACAAAAAAAGTTTCTAATCATATTTTCGAGGGTTATCCAACATTCGAGGTTATTTTCAAGGGTTACTGAAAAAAAACTTGTACGTTCGGTAGCCCTTGTAAATACGTTCCGAACCTGCGAAAGTTACTTCCATTTTTGGACCTTTGGGTTTTTCCCGAGTTCCAAAAATCCGCAAAACGGAACAAGACTTCCGAGTTTCGGCCATCTCTTTTAGCAATAAAAGGAAATTAGGAATTCCACTGGCATTATACCATTGGTCTAAAGGTGATTTTGGTAGATTTGCTTAATGGCAATGTTGTGCTACTTGAATGTTACTTGAATTCATCTAATTCATGATGTATCAAACCTGCTTTCATTTCAGAGTTGAGATGGAAAAGTCAAAAATAGTGATCGACAAATCAAAAAATTCCACTTCAGATTTTCGGAATTTCAATAACCGTTTGCAGAAGGAAACTCGCCATTTTGTTCAATACTAGGAATTTCTGCGGTAAAGGAATATTACTGGGTCCTATCTTGTAATGGGACTTATACCAATGGAATGTTTTATAGATATAATAATACAATATTAATGTTTTTGGATTTTTTTTTCCAGTTTCCATTGGGAACCGAACAATTGGCCATTATTTACCAACATACATGATACCTCGTTTGGCCGAGATCGGTCATGGCTGGCCCCACCCACACCATACCAAATTTCCCACCTACTGACCAACACAGAAATACTGGTCAGGCGTCTGGAAATATTGTATGGTTTGTACCCAGCCTTAGTCAGAAACAGCTACAACTGTATTCTCCAAAACTAAAGTTGTTAAAGGGAATGTCCACCCCTCCACAAACAAAGCCTTACCTGCTTTCTTCTTCTAATTCGGCTCCCACATGGAACTATTATACTCACAAGCTCCTCGCTCCACCACCGTCAGTCTCCACTGCGGCTGCTGTGTTCTTTTTATGTTCTTGCACAGCCGCAGTAGAGACTGCTCCGGGAAAGGCAGTCATTGATCACTGTCACGGCCAACACTGACTGCCTTACCCAGTGCAGAGACGTGGCGATGGAGCGAGGAGGAGCTTGTGAGTATAATAGCTCAGTGTGGGAGCCAAATTGGAAGAATTCAAGGGGCGAAAGTGGAGAAGCTAACCACTAGGTTAGTCTGAACTGAAACTGAAAAGGTTTTTTTGAACTTTTTGAAAGTCTTTTGACTGTAGGGCATATTTTCCTCCCTTTAAAAAGTTCAAAAAAAACCTTTTCAGTTCCAGTTCAGAGACTTTATACGTGGGGAAATAAGGAGAGGGCGATAATCGCTTTGTTTATAGCTACAGGCCTGGGTAATTAGTAAACCCCTAAAATGTCCTTACAACTGACATGTCCAAGGTCCTTTCTAGCGCATTTAATAAGGACAGAAATGGATCAACATCTCCATTCTGACTAGGCAGGCTCTCTCGGAAACACGATCCTTCAGCATTCCTGTACATCATTATAAACCCATCAGTATAAGCCTGTGGTAGCGTTCAATTACAGTGAAAGTATGATTTATATATAGCATATGAATTAACCTTGGGATATGGGACAGAATAAATACTAACAAATACATTGGGGTTGGTTAAGGTAGAACTTTCCTACCATGTGACTTTTATAATGTTTTACATTGGGCAGCCAGCTTGGCGCGCTCATGGGAAGAAGTGCAATGGACCTGGAATTAACGTGTCCTGTATGTTTTGGTTGGGAATGTAGAAAGGATCTGGCTAAAAATATTGGCAAAATTTCAATATTAATCACCGACTGAACAGAATATTGAAGGAGATGTTCACCTCTGAGCAGGGCAATACAATTAACGTTTTGCTCCACAATTGTATAACATTGCTCTGCTTGTCATGATATCAGTCCACCAGCATGTTTGGATAAAAGAAAGGTGGAACTAGCACTGTGGGTATATCGTTTAAATTAATAAAATCTTACATGGATATGCAGAAGGCACTAACTGTGGTTAGTATGGGTTTTGCACTGATTTTCCAGGGCCTGCGGGGCATGTCCAAAAACTTACTTTCATTGTGATGCAGTAACATAGGAGCATGGGAGGTAAGGTGAGCATGGTAAAATGTAAGGTGACCATAAAAAAATGTAAGGAGAGCATGATAGAATGTAAGGAGAGCATGATAGAATGTAAGGAGAGCATGATAGAATGTAAGGAGAGCATGATAGAATGTAAGGAGAGCATGATAGAATGTAAGGAGGGCATGATAGTCCTTCATTCTTCGGGTAGGCTCCCTCCTACATTCTACTCATCCAATATCATCTCTCCTTATATATCACCTTCCTACCTCTTGGGTCTCCTTACATTATCATTCTCATTGCCCATCCTCCTTACATTCTATCATGGCCCTCCTTACATTCTATCATGCTCCTCCTTACATTCTACCATGCTCTCCTTACATTCTATCTATGCTTCTCCTTACATTCTAATCATTCCTTCTCCTTACATCTATCATGCTTACATTCATGCTCTCCTTACATTATCATCCTGCCCTCCTTCCAATTACTATCATTCCCTCCTTACATTCTATCATGATCATCCTCTCCTGTACTTCTATCATGCCTCCTTACATTCTAAATCTCATGTCTTCTCCTTACATTCTATCATGCTCCTTACATTCTATCATGCCCTCACTTCTTACTATCATGCCCTTCTTCAGTCCTTCACCTGCCTCTTCAGCCCTCCTGCTGCTTCTCCTACCTTCCCTCGCCCCTACTTGCTATCATGCCCTCCTTACATTCTATAATCATGCCCTCCTTACAGTCTATCCTGCGTATCCTTACATTCCTAATCATCCCTCCTTACATTCTTATCATGCCCCCTTCACATTATCAGCCTCCTTACTCTAATCATCCCCCTTCTCCTTACATTCTAGATCTCTCTTACATTCTCTCATTGCACTCCTTACATTCTATCATGCCCTCCTTACATTATTCATGCCCTCTTACATTATCAGCCGGGATATCATGCCCTCCTTACATGCTATCAGCGCTCCTTACATCTATCTCACTTCTATCGCCCCGCCACCTCCTACATCCAGGCCCTCCTTACATTCTATCATCCCTTCCTTTGGAAACATTCTATCATGCTTTCCTAACATCTCCAGGCTCTCCTTCCAGCTTACTAGCATGCCCCTACTCGATCTACAGCTCCCTTACATCTACAGCCTCGCCTTACATTCTATATCCCTACTGCCCTCCTTACTTTAGGATGCCGGTTTCGCAGATCCGAACCCGGATCCGCCGCGGATATTCCCGTCCGCGAACGGCGGATTTTTCCGGAATTTCCGGATTGTCCGCCATCCAAACTTCCGATTCCGGATTTTTCACATTTTAGAAAATTTCGAAATTACGAGTTTCGCGTATTTTCGAAATCACGTATTTTCGAAATTTTCGAAAATACAAGGATTTCTCCAATTCCATACATACATATTTTCGAAAATTTTCGAAATACAGAGATTATGTTAATTTCGAAAATGCATATTTTCGAAAATATATGAAAACTCGGTATTTCGAAAATTCCCGGAAAACCGTGAAACTCGTAATTTTCGAAAATTTTCGAAAATACCGGATCCTCGATCGCCGGACCGGATTTTGCGAATTCGGACATCTCTACTTAACTTCTATCACGCTCTCCTTACATTCTATATCATGATGCCCATCCTCTTACTTCTATCATGCTCTCCTTACATTCCTTATCATGCCTCCTTTCTCTATCATGCCCGTCCTTACATTCAATCCTGCTGTCTTTACATTCTAGTCATGCTCTCCTTACATTCTATCATGCTCTTTCCTTACATTCTATCATGTCCCTCCTTACATTCTATCATGCCCTCCTTACCTTCTAATCATGCTCTTTACTTCTTGTCACGCTCTCCTTACATCTATCACGCTCTCCTTACATTCTATCATGCCCCCCTCCTTACATTCTATCACGCCCTCCTCACCCATTCGTCAACGCTCCTTAATTCTATCACTTCTAGTCCCTCACCTTACTTCTATCAATGCCCTCCTACCACTCTATCATGCTCTCCTACATTCTACATGCTCGCCTTACTTCTATCATGCCCTCCTTACATTCTATCGAGCTTCCTTACATTCTATATTCAGTCTCCTAAATTCTATCATGCTCTCCTTACATCTTCATCTGCTCTCCTACATTCTATTCTATCATGCTCTACTCTCTACATTATATCACGCTCTCCTTACTTTCTATCATGCCCTCCTTACATTCTTATCAGCTCTCCTTACATTCTATCATGCTCTCCTTACATTCTATCATCCCTCCTTACATTCTATCAGCCCTCCTACATTCTGCACGCTCTCCTTACATTCTATCATGTTTCCTACATCTTATCATGCCTCTCCTTACTTCATCATGCTCTCCTTACATTCTATCATGCCTCCTTCATTCTTCATCACTCATCCCTCCTTACATTCTATTCATGTTCTTCCTTACCTTCTATCATGCTCTCCTTACATTCTATCATGCTCCCTACATTCTATCATGCTCCTACTACATATATCAACTACCCCTCCTTACATTCTATCACGCTCTCCTTACATTCTATCATGCCCTCCTTACATTCTGTCATGCTCTCCTTACATTCTATCATGTTTTCCTTACATTCTATCATGCTCTCCTTACATTCTATCATGCTTTACTTACATTATATCACGCCCTCCTTACATTCTATCACAGCTCCCTTACATTCTATCATTGCTCTACATTCATCACCTCCTTACATTCTATCATGCCCTCCTTACATTCTATCATGCCCTCCTTACATTCTATCATGCTCTCCTTACATGCTATCATGCCCTCCTACATTCTATCATGCTCTCCTTACATTCATATGCTCTCCTTACATTCTATCATGCCTCTTACATTCTATCAGCCTCCTTCATCTAACTCATGCTCTCCTTCATTCTATCATGCTCCCTTACATTCTATCATGCTCTCCTTACATCTATCTGCCCTCCTTACTTCTATCTGACTCTCTTACATTCTATCATGCTCTCCTTACTTCTATCATGCCTCCTTACATTCTATCATGCTCTCCTTACATTCTATCATGCTCTCCTTCATTTTTTATGTCACCTTACATTTCCATGCTCACCTTACCTCCCATGCTCCTATGTTACTGCATCAACATTGAAGTAAGTTTTTGGACATGCTCCGCAGGCCCTGGAAAACCAGTGCAAAACCCATACTAACCACAGTTAGTGCCTTCTGCATATCCATGTAGATTTTATTATTAAACGATATACCCACATGCTATTCCACCTTTCTTTTATCCAACATGCTGGTGGACTGATATCATGACAAGCAGAGCAATGTTATACATGTTGGAGCAAAACGTTATTTGTATTGCCCTGCTCAGAGGTGAACATCTCCTTCAAATTCTGTTCAGTCGGTGATTAATATTGAATTTGCCAATATTTTATAGCCGATCTTTTCTACATTCCCAACCAAAACATACAGGACACGTTAATTTCCAGTCCATTCACTTCTTCTTCCATGAGCGCGCCAAGCTGGCTGCCCAATGTAAAAACTTATAAAATCACATGGTAGGAAGTTCTACCTAACCAACCCAACCAATTTATTTGTTAGTATTTATTCTGTCCCATATCCCAAGGTTAATTCATATGCTATATATAAATCATACTTTCACTGTAATTGAACGCTACCACAGGCTTATACTGATGGGTTTATAATGATGTACAGGAATGCTAAGGATCGTGTTTCGAGAGAGCCTGCCTAGTCAGAATGGGAATGTTTGATCCATTTCTGTCCTTATTAAATGCTCTAGAAAGGACCTTGGACATGTCAGTTGTAAGGACATTTTAGGGGTTAACTAATTACCCAGCCTGTAGCTATAAACAAAGCGATATGCCCTCTCCTTATTTCCCCACGTATAAAGTCTCTGAACTGGAACTGAAAAGGTTTTTTTGAACTTTTTAAAGGGAGAAAATATGCCCTACAGTCAAAGAACTTTCAAAAAGTTCAAAAAAACCTTTTCAGTTTCAGTTCAGACTAACCTAGTGGTTAGCTTCTCCACTTTCGCCCCTTGAATTCTTCCAATTTGCGCTCCACACTGAGCTATTATACTCACAAGCTCCTCCTCGCTCATCGCCACGTCTCTCTGCACTGGGTAGGCAGTCAGTGTTGGCCGTGACAGTGATCAATGACTGCCTTTCCCGGAGCAGTCCTCACTGGCGGCTGTGCAGAACATAAAAGAACACAGCACCGCAGTGGGAAGTGACGGTGGTGGAGCAGAGCTTGTGAGTATAATGTTCCATTTGGGAGCCGAATTGAAAAGAAGAAAGCAGGTAAGGCTTTGTTTGTGGAGGGGTGGACATTCCCTTTAACAACTTTAGTTTTGGAGAATACAGTTGTAGCTGTTTTCTGACTAAGGCTGGGTACAAACCATCACATATTTCCCAGACGCCTGACCAGTATTTCTGTGTGGTCAGTAGGTGGGAAATTTGTGTGGTGTGGGTGGGCCAGCCATGACCGATCTCGGCCAAACAGGTATCATGTATTTTGGTAAATAATGGCCATTGTTCGGTTCCAATGGAAACTGGAAAAAAAAATCCAAAAACATTTCTTCTACTTTGTAATTCAACCTGTGGCCCCTCCAAAGTCCAGAAAACTGCTGTGTAGGAGCAGTGTGTGACTCATGCTGTGCCTGAGACTTCCTCAACCTCATCAAGGTTGAGGCATGCTCGTGCAGCCCTCCTGCCTCTCAGCCAATCCATAGATGCGGCTGCCGGTCCCGCCCCCTGCTTTCAATTCATGCAAGCAGAGGGCCTGAACATGCAGCAGGGGGAGAGAGGGCAGGTAAGTAAGAATCGGGGGACTTTCTAACAATTATATTAATGCGGTTGGGGCTGGGGGAGCATGGCCCCCACATATCAAAAGTTAATTTTGGGGTGGACATGCCCTTTAAGTTGGCCATACACATGCGATTACAGCATGTGTACCGATAGATCACATTGGTATCTGTTGGCAACATGCTGTGGGAACTGCAAACACATACCCGTCTCACTACCCTTAAGTGGTCGTGCGGCCATACAAGGTACGATCGTATAGGCTCGAGAGGCGATAACGACCATTGGAAATTTTCCATCTTTCCCAACCGGCCTTAGTGTCGGCACTCCGGTCGGTCGGGAAAGCCCATACTCTTGAACGATAATGTGTAATATCCTGTCGTGGAAGACGGGATTTAAGCATTATCGTTCGTATGTATCGCTACCACTTTATTTTGTAGTGGGATAACCATGCGCTCACACTCCCTGTTTTGTCCCCTCCTTATCGGTACCTTTCACCTTGCCTTAAGTAACCCTTTTTTTATTGCTGTGTTGACGATAGTTGAAAAGTGCTGATAAGACATTTAACCTGGTGCCTCGGGCCTTGGCTCCAGTTTTTATTACCTAACACCAATAAGTCCTGGGCTTTTCTGAAGACAGTCATCGTGTAACCTGATATAAAAACTTTGGAGTCTTTTCCATAGAGTCTAAGCCAAGGGCTCTTCTTACAGCTGCTCCTCAGTAAATCAAGTTTTCTAGGAAGCCTTGAACGCATTCTCCCACTACGTATGGGGGAAATTCACGAGCCTTTCAAACTTGCAGCTCAAACGTCTTGTAAGGGAAGTTGGTTTTGCTTTGATTTCAGTTAAAGTCCAATAACACATTGATTAGTATTTACATGGCCGGGAGAGGTAATGCTGTGATATGAATGGACAGATGTAATATTGGGTTAGCGTGGGTTTAACTGTACTTTGCCTGTGCTAATTAACACCGGCAGGCAAGACGTGAATGTTACTTTTTGCGCAAAAACATACGTCTTTTTAATGGTGGCATTATACTGGCACTCATTACATTAAAGGTTTACAATGCAGTGATTACTGCACTGGAAGGTAAGAAGACCACCAAGGTAAGTATTAGATCTCGCCCTTAAGTAGGAGCTAATGCAATTAAGGGCAAATGTTTGCTAGGCTATAAATCCACAACCTATCAGATTTTAGCTTTTTATTAGGTAACTTCAGTTAGATACAATCTTATTGGTTGAAAGCAGATTAATATAAAGGGCAAACTTTTGCAAGTATTATTGTATCAGCAGGAGAACCTGATACATATTCATAAAGAAACATTCGACTTTCTTTCACAGGTTAGCGTGACTTTAAACTGGGGTGAAATGCATTGTATTGGGAGAGGCACCAGAGGCAACCTGCTCACTTAGCTGCTCCCCCTAGTCACGCAGCTGCCAATCATATGCTATCTAACTGCAGTGAATGTGCAAATTTTGCCCCCTCATTGCATCAGCATCTTTAGCTTTTCAATCCTTTGTTTGGTCAGTTGTGAGCAGCCATTTCAGACTGGGCAATGGTTCTTCTTTTTTTCGGGGTATGAGTAAAAGCACCCGTTAGCACTGACCTTCCCCTTTAAGGCTGGACACACACGGTAAGATATTTTTGGCCGGCCGACCGATAGTGCCATGTATTGGCACTGTCTCACACTGAAATTGATTTGATTTTCTTTCCTTATCGGGGATGCAAGGAAATGATTTTGAATATCGGGAGGGAACTTATACCCTATTTAGTGGTAATATTTCTAGAATAAAGACCATTCAGTAGAGCGAGTCCCACTGGATTCCCTTTCTACCCTCCCCATCTTCATGTTGCGTTATCATAGCTGTTCATTCTCTGCTCCAGCAGTGACATTGATGGAAGCAAATAGCCTGAAAGCGTACACAGAGCAGAGAGTGATGGGACCTGCTACTCATGGAGCTCCTGACCAGCTGTGATTGATGACCATGGGCTCCATACTGATGTTGCAAATGACCCAAAGTGAGGAGATCTCTATTGTCTGTGACACTATGCTCCTCTCTGTGTCCCTGATTGTCAATATACAGTGGAAAAAAATATCTACCGCTGAATCTCCTTTTCACATGGGCAAGGAATTAGAGGGCTTTGTTATTTCTATGGGGATTAAGGCAGAGGAACCATCACATCTAAAGTAATGTCAAGATAGACAGAAGAGGAGGGCCGAGGACACAGGGGGCCTAACAAATTTACATGTTTTAACCCTGTCTGGAGGCATCTCTGTATGGTGTGTGTGCTGCAGCGCCTCTATTCTGGTCATATTGATTGTACAGTTACTAAACCACAGAGCACTTATTGTTACATTGTCTTCTAACATCCCATCATGCTCTGGTTACATCCATCATGTCTCTCCTTACATCCCATCATGCTCTCCTACATCCATCATGCTCTTCTTACATCCCATCATGCTTTTTTACATCCCATCATGCTCTCTTTATCTCCCATGCTCTCTCTTACATCCAATGATGGTTAGGGTCTAGGCACACCAGACGGCAAATCTGTAAGTGCAAACATCCAAATCCTCTACCCAAAGGACTTTAACTATATGAAAGGCCAAAAAAAGTTGAGAGATGCACCACGCTTTCAAAGCTTAATACATTTATTTAGTGAAACACTACACACAACACACACTAGTGTTTGTGTGATTCACTAAATAAGTATTAAGGGAAGTTCAGTGCAAATACATGTACTTTTCAGAAAAAAGAGCAGTATTTTCCCATCCTAATGACCTTAATCTGCCAATTCAGCATTGTGTCTGTGTATAAAAAATGCAACCAAAATACTAGACTTCCTGTTTGCAGGACCCCCTAGTAGAGACCGTTATGGTCTTGCCCTTGACCCAGACGCCTGGGTTGATTCGGTTGCTCAGTAGAGATCTGAGCATCTTTGACCCATCCAACAGCCAATCAGTAGAAATTACTGTTGGGAACATTCCAAGGATGTGGTGCATCGGAAGAAGAAGGACCGTTACAGAACCAGAAATGTCAGCTCACTAACGTCAACAGCGGGAACAGCAAAGGGTATGAAATCAACTGATTTTTCAAAATGGAAGAAAATATGAAGAATTACTAAGAAGGCATTCACAAACTAACAATTTACAAATATTGATAATTTCCACTGAACAGTCCCTTTAAACATTGGAAGTAGCGTGCATCTCTCAACTTTATTTTGGCCTTACATCCAATCATTCTCTCCATACTCCTATTCTCCTGCATCTCTGCTCCTTATCTCTATGCCTCCTTACATTCTATCATGCTCTCCTTATCTCCTATGCCCTCCTTACATTCTATCATGCTCTCCTTACCACCCATGTCCTTCTTACATTCTATCATGCTCTCCTTACCTCCTATGCCCTTCTTACATTCTATCATGCTCTTCCGTACCTCCCATGTCCTTCTTACATTCTATCATGCTCTCCTTACCTCCCATGTCCTTCTTACATTCTATCATGCTCTCCTTACCTCCCATGCCTCTTTTACATTCTATCATGCTCTCCTTACCTCCCCTGTCTTTACATTCTACATGCTCTCCTACTCATGTCCTTCTTACATTCTATCATGCTTCCTTACCTCCCATGTCCTTCTTACATTCTATCATGCTCTCCTTACCTCCATGCCCATTCTTACATTCTATCATGCTCTCCTTACCCCCATGTCCTTCTTACATTCTATATGTTTCCTTACTCCCAGTCCTTTTTACATTCTATCATGTCTCCTTACCTCCCCATGCCCTTCTTACATTCTATCATGCTCTCCTTACCTCCCATGTCCTCTTACATTCTATCATGCTTCATCCTTACTCTCCCATGTCCTTCTTACATTCTATCATGCTCTCCTTACCTCCATGTCCTTCTTACATTCTATCATGCTCTCCTTACCTCCCATGCCCTTCTTACATTCTATCATGTTCTCCTTACTTCAATGCTCTACTTACATTCTATCATGCTCTCCTTACTCCATGTCCTTCTTACATTCTATCATGTCTCTTACTCCATGCCTTCTACTTCTATCATGCTTCCTACCTCCCATGCCTTCTTACATTCTATCATGCCTCCTTACCTCCCATGTCCTTCTTACATTTATCATGCTCTCCTTACCTCCCATGTCCTTTCTTACATTCTATCATGCTCTCCTTACCTCCATGTCCTTCTTACATTCTATCATGCTCTCCTTACCTCCCATGCCCTCTTACATTCTATCATGTTCTCCTTACCTTCAATGCTCTACTTACATTCTATCATGCTTACTTACTCCCATGCTATCCTTACATTCCATCATTCTCCTTACCTTCATGCACTCCTAATTCTATCATGCTTCTCCCTACATCCCATGATTCCTTACCTTCATACTTCCTTACATTCTGCATTGCTTTTCCTTACATCCCATGTCTCCTTACATTTATGCTTTCCTTACATCCCATGTCTCATTACCTTTCATACTTCCTTACATTATATCATGCTTCCTTACATCCCTTGCTCTCCTTACATTTATCACGCCCCTCCTTACATTATATCACGCTCTCCTTACATTCTATCATGCCCTCCTTACATTATATCACGCCTCCTTATTCTTCATGACCGCCTTACATTTACCATGCACCTCCTTACATTCTATCATGCTTTCCTAACATTCTGCCATGCTCTCCTTACATTCTATACATGCTCTCCTAATTGCTATATGCTCTCCTTACCTTATATCATGCCCTCCTACATTATATCATGATCTCCTTACATTCTATCATGCCCTCCTTACAATTCTATCATGCTCTCCTTACATTCTATCATGTCTCCTTACATTCTATCCATTCCATCCTTACATTCTATCATGCCCTCCTTACATTCTATCATCCTCCCATGCTATCATCCTTACATTCTATCATGCTCGCCTTACATTCTATCATGCCCTCCTTACATTCTATCATGCCTCCTTACATTCTATCATGCTTTCCTACATTACTATCATGATCTCTTACATTCTATCATGCTCTCCTTACGATTCTATTCATGCTCTCCTACATTCTATCATGCTCCTACATATCTCTCTCCTACATTCTATCATGCTCTACCTTACATTCTATCCATGCTCCTTACATTCTATCATGCTCTCCTACATTCATAGCTCTCTTACATTCTATCATGCTCTCCTTACATTCTATCATGCTCTCCTTACATTCTATCATGCTCTCCTTACATTCTATCATGCTCTCCTTACATTCTATCATGCTCTCCTTACATCTATCATGCTCTCCTTACATTCTATCATGCCCTCCTTACATTCTATCATGCTTTCCTAACATCTCATTCCATGCTCTCCTTAACATTCTATCATGCTCTCCTTTTACATTCTATCATGCCTCCTCCTTAACATTCTATCATGCTCTCCTTACATTGGCATGATAGAATGTAAGGAGGGAATGATAGAATGTAAGGAGAGCATGATAGAATGTAAGGAGAGCATGATAGAATGTAAGGAGGGCATGATAGAATGTAAGGAGAGCATGATATAATGTAAGGAGGGCATGATATAATGTAAGGAGAGCATGATAGAATGTAAGGAGAGCATGAGTAGAATGTTAGGAGAAGCATGATAGAATTAAGGAGGGGCATGATTTAGAATGTAAGGAGGGCATGATAGAATGTAAGGACGAGCATGAAGAATGTAAGGAGAGCATGATTGAATGTTAAGGAGAGATGATAGAATGTAAGGAGGCATGATAGAATGTAAGGAGGGAATGATAGAATGTAAGGGAGCATGATAGAAGTAAGGAGAGCATGATAGAATAAGGAGGGATGATAGAATGTAAGGAGGAGGAATGATAATGTAAGGAGGGCATGATATAATGTAAGGAGAGCATGATAGATGTGAAGGAGAGCATGATAGAATGTAAGGAGAGCATGGCAGAATGTTAGGAAAGCATGATAGAATGTAAGGAGGGCATGGTAGAATGTAAGGAGGGCATGATAGAATGTAAGGAGGGCGTGATATAATGTAAGGAGGGCATGATAGAATGTAAGGAGAGCGGTGATATAATGTAAGGAGGGCGTGCTATAATGTAAGGAGAGCAAGGGATGTAAGGAAAGCATGATATAATGTAAGGAGAGTATGAAAGGTAAGGAGACATGGGATGTAAGGAAAGCATACTAGAATGTAAGGAGACATGGGATGTAAGGAAAAGCATGCTAGAATGTAAGGAGAGTATGAAAGGTAAGGAAATCATGGGATGTAGGGAAAGCATGATAGAATGTAAGGAGTGCATGGAAGGTAAGGAGAGAATGATGGAATGTAAGGATAGCATGGGAGATAAGTAAAGCATGATAGAATGTAAGTAGAGCATTGAAGGTAAGGAGAACATGATAGAATGTAAGAAGGGCATGGGAGGTAAGGAGAGCATGATAGAATGTAAGAAGGACATGGGAGGTAAGGAGAGCATGATAGAATGTAAGAAGGACATGGGAGGTAAGGAGAGCATGATAGAATGTAAGAAGGGCATGGGAGGTAAGGAAAGCATGATAGAATGTAAGAAGGACATGGGAGGTAAGGAGAGCATGATAGAATGTAAGAAGGACATGGGAGGTAAGGAGAGCATGATAGAATGTAAGTAGAGCATTGAAGGTAAGGAGAACATGATAGAATGTAAGAAGGGCATGGGAGGTAAGGAGAGCATGATAGAATGTAAGAAGGACATGGGAGGTAAGGAGAGCATGATAGAATGTCGCAAGGACATGTGGAGGTAGAGAGACATGATAGAATGTAAGAATGACATGGGAGGTAAGAGCATGATAGAATGTAAGAAGGGCATGGGAGGTAAGGAACATGATAGAATGTAAGAAGGACATGGGAGGTAAAGGTAGACATGTAGAAATGTAAGAAGGACATGGGAGGTAAGGAGAGCATGATAGAATGTAAGAAAGGACATGGGAGGTTAAGGAGAGCATGATAGAATGTAAGAAGGACATGGGAGGTAAGGAGAGCATGATAAAATGTAGTAAGGACTGGGAGGTAAGGAGAGCATGATAGAATGTAAGAAGGACTGTGAGTAGGAGAGCATGATAGAATGTAAGAAGACATTGGCAGGTAGGTAGACATGATGAAATGTAGAAGGACCTGGGAGGTTAGGATTAGGATGCATTATAGAATGTAAGCATAAGGTAGTTAGGAGAGCATATAATAATGTAAGAGGACATAGGAGTTAAAGAGAGTAGCATTATAGATTACTACGGGACCTTGTTGGTATGAGAGCATGATAGAATGTAAGGAGGGCATAGGAGATAAGGAGAGCATGATAGAATGTAAGGAGGGCATAGGAGATAAGGAGAGCATGATAGAATGCAAGGAGAGAATAGGAGGTATGGAGAGAATGATTGGATGTAAGGCCAAAATAAAGTTGAGAGATGCACGCTACTTCCAATGTTTAAAGGGACTGTTCAGTGGAAATTATCAATATTTGTTAAATTGTTAGTTTGTGAAATGCCTTCTTAGTAATTCTTCATATTTTCTTCCATTTTGAAAAATCAGTTGATTTCATACCCTTTGCTGTTCCCTGCTGTTGACGTTAGTGAGCTGACATTTCTGGTTCTGTAACGGTCCTTCTTCTTCCCAGGATGCACCACATCCTTGGAATGTTCCCAACAGTAATTTCTACTGATTGGCTGTTGGATGGGTCAAAGATGCTCAGATCTCTACTGAGCAACCGAATCAACCCAGGCGCTGGGTCAAGGGCAAGACCATAACGGTCTCTACTAGGGGGTCCTGCAAACAGGAAGTCAGTATTTTGGTTGCATTTATTTATACACAGACACAATGCTGAATTGGCAGATTAAGGTCATTAGGATGGGAAAATACTGCTCTTTTTTCTGAAAAGTACATGTATTTGCACTGAACTTCCCCTTTAATACATGTATTTAGTGAATCACACAAACACTAGTGTGTTTGTGTGTAGTGTTTCACTAAATAAATGTATTAAGCTTTGAAAGCTGTGTGCATCTCTCAACTTTATTTTGGCCTTTCATATAGTTAAAGTCCTTTGGGTAGAGGATTTTGGAGATTTGCACTTACAGATTTGCCGTCTGGTGTGCCTAGACCCTAACCATCATTGGATGTAAGGAGAGCATGGGAGATAAAGAGAGCATGATGGGATGTAAAAAAAAGCATGATGGGATGTAAGAAGAGCATGATGGGATGTAAGGAGAGCATGATGGGATGTAAGGAGAGCATGATGGGATGTAACCAGAGCATGATGGGATGTTAGAAGACAATGTAACAATATAAGTGCTCTGTGGTTTAGTAACTGTACAATCAATATGACCAGAATAGAGGCTGCAGCACACACCATACAGAGATGCCTCCAGACAGGGTTAAAACATGTAAATTTGTTAGGCCCCCTGTGTCCTCGGCCCCTCCTCTTCTGTCTATCTTGACATTACTTTAGATTGATGGTTCCTCTGCCTTAATCCCCATAGAATAACAAAGCCCTCTAATTCCTTGCCCATGTGAAAAGGAGATTCAGCGGTAGATATTTTTTTTCCACTGTATATTGACAATCAGGGACACAGAGAGGAGCATAGTGTCACAGACAATAGAGATCTCCTCACTTTGGGTCATTTGCAACATCAGTATGGAGCCCACTGGTCATCAATCACAGCTGGTCAGGAGCTCCATGAGTAGCAGGTCCCATCACTCTGCTCTGTGTACGAGCTTTCAGGCTGATTTGCTTCCATCAATGTCACTGCTGGGAGCAGAGAATGAACAGCTATGATAACGCAAACATGAAGATGGGGAGGGTAGAAAGGGAATCCAGTGGGACTCGCTCTACATGAATGGTCTTTATTCTAGAAATATTACCACTAAATAGGGTATAAGTTCCCTCCCGATATTTCAAAATCATTTCCTTGCATCCCCGATAAGGAAAGAAAATCAAATCAATTTTCAGTGTGAGACAGTGCCAATACATGGCACTATCGGTCAGCCGGCCAAAAATATCTTACCGTGTGTGTCCAGCCTTAAAGGGGAAGGTCAGTGCTAACGGGTGCTTTTACTCATACCCCGAAAAAAAGAAGAACCATTGCCCAGTCTGAAATGGCTGCTCACAACTGACCAAAACAAAGGATTGAAAAGCTAAAGATGCTGATGCAATGAGGGGGGCAAAAGTTTGCACATTCACTGCAGTTAGATAGCATATGATTGGCAGCTGCGTGACTAGGGGGAGCAGCTAAGTGAGCAGGTTGCCTCTGGTGCCTCTCCCAATACAATGCATTTCACCCCAGTTTAAAGTCACGCTAACCTGTGAAAGAAAGTCGAATGTTTCTTTATGAATATGTATCAGGTTCTCCTGCTGATACAATAATACTTGAAAAAGTTTGCCCTTTATATTAATCTGCTTTCAACCAATAAGATTGTATCTAACTGAAATAACCTAATAAAAAGCTAAAATCTGATAGGTTGCTGTGGATTTATAGCCTAGGCAAACATTTGCCCCTTAATTGCATTAGCTCCTACTTAAGGGCGAGATCTAATACTTACCTTGGTGGTCTTCTTACCTTCCAGTGCAGTAATCACTGCATTGTAAACCTGTAATGTAATGAGTGCCAGTATAATGCCACCATTAAAAAGACGTATGTTTTTGCGCAAAAAGTAACATTCACGTCTTGCCTGCCGGTGTTAATTAGCACAGGCAAAGTACCAGTTAAACCCACGCTAACCCAATATTACATCTGTCCATTCATATTCAGCATTACCTCTCCCGGCCATGTAAATACTAATCAATGTGTTATTGGACTTTAACTGAAATCAAAGCAAAACCAACTTCCCTTACAAGACGTTTGAGCTGCAAGTTTGAAAGGCTCGTGAATTTCCCCCATACGTAGTGGGAGAATGCGTTCAAGGCTTCCTAGAAAACTTTGATTTACTGAGGAGCAGCTGTAAGAAGAGCCCTTGGCTTAGACTCTATGGAAAAGACTCCAAAGTTATTTTATATCAGGTTACACGATGACTGTCTTCAGAAAAGCCCAGGACTTATTGGTGTTAGGTAATAAAACTGGAGCCAAGGCCCGAGGCACCAGGTTAAATGTCTTATCAGCACTTTTATCAACTATCGTCAACACAGCAATAAAAAAAGGGTTACTTAAGGCAAGGTGAAAGGTACCGATAAGGAGGGGACAAAACAGGGAGTGTGAGCGCATGGTTATCCCACTACAATAAAGGTAGCGATACATACGAACGATAATGCTTAAATCCCGTCATTCCACGACAGGATTTACCCATTATCGTTCAAGAGTATGGGCTTTCCCGACCGACCGGAGTGCCGACACTAAGGCCGGTTGGGAAAGATGGAAAATTTCCAATGGTCGTTATCGCCTCTCGAGCCTATACGATCGTACCTTGTATGGCCGCACGACCACTTAAGGGTATCGGACGGGTATGTGTTTGCAGTTCCCACAGCATGTGTGCCAACAGATACCAATGTGATCTATCGGTACACATGCTGTAATCGCATGTGTATGGCCAACTTAAAGGGCATGTCCACCCCAAAATTTAACTTTTGATATGTGGTAGGGCATGCTCCCCCAGCCCCAACCGCATTAATATAATTGTTAGAAAGTCCCCCGATTCTTACTTACCTGCCCTCTCTCCCCTGCTGCAGTGTTCAGGCCCTCTGCTTGCATGGAATTGAAAGCAGGGGGCGGGACCGGCAGCCGCATCTGTGATTGGCTGAGAGGCAGGGAGGGCTGCACTGAGCATGCCTCAACCTTGATGAGGTTGAGGAAGTCTCAGGCACAGCATGAGTCACACACTGCTCCTACACAGCAGTTTTCTGGACTTTGGAGGGGCACAGCAGGGGAACTATTTTGAGCAGGAATGTAAGGTAAGGATTGTTTTAAACTACTTGATGTGGCCAGTAAGGGGTTAAATTTTAGTTTTGGGGGTGGACATGCCCTTTAAGCTAAGAAAGTCGGATTCAGACTAAATATGGCCCTGCCTGTTCTGTATTCTAGGCCACTAAAGTCTGCCATATATTTGCCATGGCTATACAATAGTGCAGCCCAGTGATAGATTAACTGGTTCAGGAAGTTCAAATTGAAATAAACCACCTTGCACCATCACTTTCAGATTGATATTGCCAAGTATAGTCTATGGTACAGCAAAACACAAATGAGAATTTCCAGTTGATATCAACCCATTTATGTCAGGCTTTATTTACATTAAGGAAGCCTGACATAAATGGGAGCCGTGGGGTGTATCTACCAGGGGAGCAGACCTTACAACCTTAGGGGGTCCCATCTTTCTATTTTTCTTATGACAGATATAGCCTCCTCCCAGAAATCCACTGTGGATGAAGCACGGATACGGGCTTTCTAGTTATGCCACTGAAAGAGCTAATCTAACTTTTACAGCAATAAGGACTGCCTTGCCTGCTGGGCAGGTGTTATACCAGCGCAGCCAACTTAATGAAGGCGTTAAAGTCATTCTAACCGATAATGAATCAATTAGCACAACTTTAACACTGAGGGACTCTATATAAATATATATAAATCAGATATTCCCCTTATTAACATGCAGGTCATGTGCCTTATTTCCCAGCATTCCAGTCCCACCGACACACAAACAGGGCGATGCACAGAGAGCCGCTATCGGCAACCCGTTGCAAACAGCCCTGCGATGTTATATGCAGATAGCGGCGTTCGGAACATCGCTACTTGGCGATTTTCTATTCCGCCATTTTTAACGCCAGTGTTTAAAGTGATGCAATCAAATGCCGATTTTGACATATAACATCGCTTGCAAGGAAGGAGTTTAAGTCACGCTAACCGATATAACATCGATATAACATCGATTAGCGTGACTTAAACTCCAAAACTGTTTTAGTCACTGTTTCTTGCACGTGCCTTGTCCCCAGTTACTGAGGTCAGGGTGCATGGCCAGACTTTGCACACACAAGGGATTAAGGGGATAAATACATATGGTTTGGTTTTTCTTTAGAGCAGTACTACCAGTATTTTATCCTGATGGCGTTAACTATTACACACGATTGTCCATGATTTACCTGGACTGTGATTTTGTTGGAAGATCAGTCTGGAACAATCAGTTCTGTACGTAAATCCCAACTGATTCTCAGCCAATTCAATAAAAAATATCCGATTCAGTGATCGATTGAGTCAGAATATCAGGTTATGCGCAGGGGGTCGAACAGCTTTCACTTGTAACCAATACACCTTCGACCTTGAAACATTTCAATTGGCTCGGCTACTGAAAAATGTTAATAGCCGACCACTTTATACAGAACTGTAGGAGATATTGGCACCTGAAAAATTGAAAAAGAAAATAAAAATCTCTTTCCATCTGAGATCAATATGGGAATATGGAGGGAATATGGAGCAAGTGCTCCTGTCTACCTGACAATTCTAGATTTGATTTAAACAGGGTCATATTTTTGGGTTTAGTGACCTTTTAATATACGTTAGATTATCTGTCTGCCAGACTATTTACCCTTTACCCACCAATGTGTTGTCTCTAAGGCTGATCAAAAATGTTTAAGAATATCAACATTACGAATGCAGCAAATTTCCAGATTCTAAAGGTTCGTACAGACCTGCAATCTTCACCCGAGTGCCGCCCCCCGACCGCCCCCCCCCGAGCCTGACGAACACCCGCGATGAACGGCAGTAACGGCCAATAGTCACGTGTGTGTATGCTCTTGGTCGAGTGACCCCCTGACCGAGCGCATACATACATGCAACTATTGGCCGTTTTGCCCCTTCGTCGCGGGTGTTCCTTGGGCTCGGGGGTTGGTCGGCGCTCGAGTGAAGATCGCAGGTGTGTATGAACCTTAAGTCTTGGTACACACGGGCAGATTTTTCGGCACGATCGACCAATACTTCCGTGTATCAGTCGATTAGGCCGAAAAATCTGTGCCACGTTCAGCCGCCACCGTGACCATGATGTTAGTGATCGGACGTGTTGTAAACAATCTGTAAGATTCTGTCTGCCATCTTTGAAAAATGTGACTACACACTCACAAGCTTTCTCCCTATATAAAGTAATGCGGTTGTACAATCGGATTTGGCGATAAAAAGAAAAAAAAATTCACTTTTCCCAAACAAAAAATTATCATCCAATCGTCAGCTGAACTCCCATACACAGGATGATTATCATATGATACCCAATTGTAGCGTGTATGGTCAACTTTACTATATACAAGATTTACTACATACCAACAATAGAATTTTAGTGCACAAACAATTCTAATTGCATATTGGCTATATCTCCATAGGGTTACTGCTACAAGGAGCCTGCCATAAACCATGGATAAATTAAAGCAATTAGTTCAATAAGTTGGCAAAATTATTTAAAGCCCAGTCACCACGTCAAGGTTGCTTTATATAACTGGGTCCTTAGATCATGTGCTCGTTTGGGCAAAGTACTTATAACTGGAGAGTCAGCTTCAAGCATCCAGGCCACACAGGAGACGCTGTCAGCTCATATAGCCAAATAGGCAAGTACCAGTAGGTTAGGACCCAGCAATTTAGAGCATCCTTGTCGTGGTAGATGGGCTTATAATAAGATTTACTATATATCTATAGTTATTAACGAGGATCTACACATTTTTCTCAGCCTAGGATATTGCTCTCTGTGTTGGCCAACTCACTGGTCAGTTAAATAGCCTCTTCTTTGGTGGACATGCCACTGATTCCATTGCCCTGTTGTCCTTCTGGTATTAACCAGTTCAGCAGCTCACAAGGTCACTATTAAGGCAGAATATAGCAATAGTCAGAATTGGAATTAGATCCCAGAGGTAACGGTAGGGGGGAGGGTGTCACTATTCAATAGCGACAAACTGTTCTGTAGTAACATCTCGTAGTTATGACAAACCACTCATGCCTAAGGTCTGTCTCATCCCCTCCAATGAGTCATTATAACAAAGGAACACCACCATGCTTTGACCCAGGGGCTTCCAGCATTCCAAGGGTAATTCTGAAAATAGGTGTCGTGTTATTGTGATACTCTTAATGTCTCGTCCTAGAGCAAAAGAAACAAAAGCCCTGGAATGTGAACCTTTCAGAGTAATGAGCTTTAAAACTGCAATGCAACCAATTCAGTGGCAGCACTTCCATATCCTGCCATTTTCCAATGAATAACTTTCAATTAATCTTTAGGGTGAAAATTGTCTTAAATAAAGCCTTGGATCTGAAGCATGTTTCTAATATACAGACATGTATGTCTGCATGTATTTATGTCATCTACATGTATGTAACGGATAAAGAACCCCCTACTATATGTATATTAGGTGACTTTTAATTCCTATTAATTTATTGTAGGGGGTACAATATTTATTATAATCCACTCCTTTCAACCTCATTTAAAGATAAAGAGTTCCAGAAATTCTGCATGTTCTCGAACGAGCGCATTCTTCTCAGATGCCAGCCATGCCACATACATTAGATGTTTTGTTTTTTTGCAAAACGCCCCTGCAATCCACTAGAAAGGCGGCAATAATAATGCGGTCAGTAAGTCACTCTGTTATCTTGCAGTTTCCAGTGTATGTGGGCTGGAAAAAGCATCTTATCTATAAAAGTCTGTGTGGACATCTTATATATACCAGTCACTATGGGCATCTTGTATAAACCAGTCATTTTGGGTATCTTATATTTACCAGTCCCTATGGGCACTTTTTTTATACCAGCCACTGTGGGCATCTTATATTTACCAGTCTGTGTGTAGCATCTTATATTTTCCAGTCTTTGTTTGGGAGGTCAACACTAGTTGGAGAACTTGAGGGCTGACTTAACAATGGCTTCTGAACTTGTAAGCCACTGCTAGGTCAGCCTTCCAGTTCAGCAACCAGTGTTAAGTTAGCCCTCCAATTCACTAGCCGGTTTTAAGCCGTCCCTCTAGTTTACCAGCCACTGTCAGCCCACCACAACCAACTTTACAACTTCATAAACCACACCTACTTTGTGCGCTTCAGGAAGATTTAGGGGTGGGTTTCAAAATTTGTTCCAGGTGACATAAGATCTAGAAACACCTGTACTTCCAACTTGTTCGGTGCTCCGGTCTCTGCCCTTCTAACTTGGTCTCTGCATTTTAACTTGTTTGGTGCTCCTCTCGTGGCCCCCTCCTTCTAAGGCTGGGTACACACAATAAGATATTTTGGGGTGACCAACCGATATTTCCATGATCAGTCTGAAAAGTGTCTTTTGGCCAGCTGCAACCCATATCCGGATCAGACAAATGGATGATTGGACATGTCATTAAATCTTGGCCAATAATGACTATTTACTAACGGCAAACAGTTGGCAGGGAATATCTTACCGTGTGTACCCAGCCTAACTTCCAGGATTTAATAGGCACGCTACTGGCAGTAAGGTAATATCACACAAATGATCAGGATATTATTTACAGTCCGGATCCTTTAAGGGTGGATTATATGAAGGATATTCACATAGTAATAATGTTATTACATGTCTTAATAAATCTAATACAACTAGTACATTACCCACAACTGGTAATCAGGACTGCCCCAGGTCAATATTCCCTCTAATATCAGTTGAATGTGCATGTGTACATTATCGGTTTGCATAAAAAGATAAATTGCTTTAATGTTCTAAGAAGACATTTCACTGTTTCCCAATCTGCTGGTACTTAATGTCTCTGCGATGGTCCATAAAGGTTTAGTAGACACTTTGATGTTTAAAGTGGGATTTTTGGATCAAGCTGTATAAATAACTATCCCAGTGCCCCTGAAATGACTAAGGTAACTTACTGTGCTTTCAGGAATGTGATCGTGCAAAAAGTAGCTGCATGCGCCAGTTTGCCATGACCCAGTGTGCAATCTATAGAGGACCCTGCGGTTGGGCATGGCTTTCCGGTACGTCCGATCACCCATTTGTCCGCTTTGGACAAATGGACGCCTGTCGCAGGCTGCCACAAAACCCATGCAGTTTTTTCAGCCTGATCGACCGATACACTGAACTATCCACCGAAAAATAACAGTGTGTACATTAGCACTAGCATAAGAGCACCAGCAATTTTTCACGCCTATTATTTAAGGGCAACTGACTGAGATATGCCATTCTAATGCCAGTTTGTTGCCACCTCCTTTTAAAGTTGTGAGAGCTCCTTATTAGCTCACACATGTTCAGAGGCAACTAGGATCCCTAACCAGAAGAACAAGGGGCCATATTTAATAACCCGCGGTATCGCTTTTTAGCGATACCGCGGGTTAGTTAATGCACGATGGCAGTCGTAAATGTACGATTGCGATCGAACATTTACGACTGACTGTTCGTAATAACCGAACGTTCGGTCTTAGAATACAATGCGGTAGTAAACAACTTCAATGGTATTCTATAGGGATCGGAAATCTACAATTTTGTTATCATAGATTTACGATCGTTATTGCTAATTTACGATCGTTATCGTAAATTTACGATAATGATTGTAAATTAACAATTGTCAAACTGATCGGAAACTAATGATAAGTTTAACGATCATTTTACTGATCGTTAAAGGTGCGGTTTCGCTAAAAAGCAATACTGCGCCTTTATAAATACGGCCCTCGGAAGCAGAAAGAATGGTACCAGAACAGCAGGTTAGTCTAACACCTCTCGTATTTCTAATTATTGCAGGTTCGGGGGGTTATTTACCTACTGCAATTTTTCAAAACAATTCATGAAGATAATGGAAAGAAACACATCAAAGTTGTTTTTGTTAGAGACAATTACTAAACCATTAGAGGATTATTGGTTATAGGGGCAGTTTTAACATGTCAACTGAAACCCGGTAGGATAAATGTGGTGAGAAATTCCAGTTTATCAGAGCAGGTGGCAACACACGATTAGTGATAAAAGCTGTATCTGCATTTAATCCACAGTGAGTCAGATATACTAGGCACAATAAGCTCTTTAATGTTCTCCATTTCTATACCTGACACCAAGAACATGACACACAGGGGAGGCTCCTTGATCTGAAAGATCTAAAAATATGCAAAGCTGATGCTACAATAGTGCACGTGCACCATTCACAGGTAATACACCTGCCTGAACTTCACCTAATTCCAGTAGGAAACTGAGAGCAATACCATGAAAATGAACCATTATTCCAGGCTATTCTTTACACGTGGCATTGTCAGGAAAATGTAGAAATCCAACGTAGGGAACAACACTGATTCAAGGCTGAGCAGTTTGACATAAAATCAGTAGCCTCACTTTTCGTTTTTTCTGTGGCTGCTGGAATTGTACTTTATTAAAGGGACACTATACTGGAAAAAATAACTTTGCCTCATCTTAATCTATAACTGGACATATGTAAGTAGCACTTACTCTGATTTGCGTGCGTTGCTGCATGCCTTTAATCCAGCACACATTTTGTTTAGGAGCAGTAACACCCCTCCCTCTTAACCACTCCCACTTCCATCAGACCTGACTTTTTCCCACAAACCAACTGTCAAGCCTGCACACAGCATACAGCATTCCAACTAACTCTGTCACCATTTCAGATATAGTAAAACTACTCACAGAAGAATAGTTTTTGAGAGCAATGAACTTGATTGACAGCTGAAATATAAGAAGTTTTAGATTGGATATCTAAAGGAATGGGGGGGGCAGATCACCAAAAAAATGATACAGGTGGTTGGGAAGAATTATAGTTTCCAGTTATGGTCAATTTAAAATAACCTATTTTTCAGTATAGATGCCCTTTAACATGAAGTGTGTGTACAGTGTTTCCTAGTATCAGACAGTTTGGTCACACATGCTCTGTCCTGTAACTTGTTACATCAGGCCACGCCACGCCACTGCTGCATGAGTGCAGACTAGTACAGGGAAGGGAGCATGTGACTGAGGTCAAGAGGTTTGACCAAGCAGCACACACATAGACATAATCCAGTTCTACAGGGGAGTCACATATATTTGCACAGGAAACAATCTATAAGGGTTGCCAGATATTCCCCGCGCCCGAGTGGGACAGGCCAGAACAGGATGCGTGGGTGGAGTGGACGGGGTGGAGGCAGAGATTGGGCGATACAGAGCCTGGGTTGGAAGCATTGTGAGGTGGGGATTGGACATTCCAGGGCTGCCAAGCTTTTCCCCCCTACAGTCAGGACAATACCATCCAAATAGGGACACCTGCCAACCCTGTGAATAGGCAACCAGTAGATATCAAGATATTTATAAACCACAACAACCAGCATTTTCTGGATACAGAGTGTTTGTAAGGAAATGATGGGAGTTGTAGTTTACAGACATCTGGATATCTATCATAAATAGTCAGTGATCCAGCACCTTGAAAAATATATTAACTGAGTTCTCTGGAATCACCCAATCCCATATGGAAATACTTTCTGTTACTGGATAACAGCATTCCTGGTGCCATTAACAGCACAACATTGTCCAAACAGAAATAGGGTTTCCTACTTGTATTCAGTAATGTGGATATGAAAACATTCCAATTCAGATTGCCACCCAGAAAGGTTGTCCCCTCCTCTTAAAGCTTTATGAGCTCCTTATGAGCTCACACATGCACAAAGGAGGTGGCTTAAGGAATAGCAGTCAGTTGTTGGCAATGATGTCACGGCCAATGATGGACTGCTGCTCCCTGGAAGAACTGGGAAGCATAGAAGATAAGTTTTATTAGGTATTGTAGTTTGTGGGGTGTTTGTATATAAATTTAGTTGGTCTCCCTGAAATATTTAGAGAGTTTGCTATATAGAAACAATGGATTAATGTTTCCTTTAGGACTTCACAATATTTAAATTTTTAACACATTCTCGGATAGGGGCCTCCCTGGAGCTGGGTTTTGTTGCTTTCAATCAGATTGGGCGTTTTTCCGACTTTTAATATCCAGCCAAAGAAATTCCCACCACTGATAAATCAAAAGACCTTTCCACCTGCTGCTTCCTGCAGCTGAATTCAGAAAAAGAAATCCCACGATCAGTTGTTAATATGCCCTCCCCATCCGGACCTCCTGCTGCAATGTAATATTCTACATTAGGGCCCCTTTGATTGAATAGGATTACTGCGACTACAGGTGCTTGTGGATTCATTTGTAAGTAAGACCTGCTTGTTGCAGTCAAGAAGCACGGTGGCTCAGTGTTTAGCACTGATGCCTTGCAGCACTGAAGTCCTGGGTTCGATTCCACACTTGGACACATCTGCAAGGAGTTTATATGTTCTCCCCGTGCTTGCATGGGTTTCCTCCGGGCACTCCGGTTTCCCCCACAATCATAAAGACATACTGATAGTATGTGTCAAATAAATGTGCTTAGATTGTAAGCTCTTCGGGGCAGGGCCTGATGTGAATGTATACATGTAATTGTAAAGTGCTACAGAAGATGCTGGCGCTATATAAATCCACAATAACAATAATAAAAAAGAAGATCCTTGAAATGTAGGTCGGTGAATTACAATGAAGGGTTTTAAAGGTGAAGGCTGCCCATTTACTGTCTGTACCATATTAAGCTCTCCACAGTACTTACCAATCAAAACTAGACCAGGTAATAGCCATTACTGCAACACCATGCACCGTCAATCTTAACAAGATTTCAAGATTAAATCTGACTGCAGATGGGATAGTCCAATAGGCTATCACTGGGTGGTCTATCCAAAAAAAGGTACACAAGGATCAACCTGTAAAAAAAGGAATTGTAGACTGAAAAATAACCTCATTTCGATCTATAAATGAATACATGTGAGCAGCACTTACTCTGATGTGTTGTGTTGCGCCGTCCCCCCAACACCCTGCCAGACTGTCTGACTCTTTGTGAGGGCAAGCATGCTCAGTAATCCCTATGAGGCAGCATTGGGAGAGGGAATCTCCCACCATGCAGTTCACATACCAACTGTCACTATTTCAGCTACTGCAAAACTATACATAACAGAAGAGTTTATGATACTAAGGCACTTGATTCACAGCTGAAAAGTAAAATGTTTCACATTGGATATCTAAAGAAATAGGGGACAGACCAATAAAAAAAATGGAATGTTGATAGAACATTGATAGTTGGGAAGAATTATAGTTTTCGGTAATGGGCAATTTAAAAAAAATTATTTCTCAGTATACATATATATCCCTTAAAGAACAACTTGCAACTCTGTCCTATTAATGACATCTTTTGAATGAATGGCCCCTTGGAAATATGTTGATATATCCTACCTTGTCCTCTGGAATCATAAGTGTATGTTTGCTATGCCTAATGGAAATTAGGGTAGCGTGTGTTAATGGATATTTTTTGTTCATGCCCCCTTCTGAAAATTAGTGAGCTGGTTATGAGCTTGAGTATGCTCTGAGGAGGCAGCTAGGGGATTAGCATTCAGTCATTAGCTGTGATGTCAATTGTGACATATCCATAAATGACAGTCGCTAACTGGAAGAGCCAGGAAGCAGAAACAGGAGAGACAGGACATTGTGCAGCATTGCAGGTTAGATTTATATCTTTCAGCTTTCTTACTATTGTAGTTTTAGGGTTTAAGGGTGATTTACCATATCCATATCATTAGAGCGACGGACACTTTAAATAAGGATTTTGTAGAATCTCCCTTGCTTAAGCAGCCATTCTAAAGATGTGAAGATGAATTTTTTTCCATCAGATTGGCCGGGGATCAGCAGATACTGTAATGATTACACGCCATGATTTACCGACATGTCAGATTCGGATGAAGGGACAACCTAAATCAGCGAATAAAAAACACTTTTGAGAATCCTGCCCGAAATATCTCCTTGTGTGTAGCAATTCTAACCAATCATTCTTATCCTAATTCATTAGGCTGGTAACTGTAAACTGGGAAGCTGAACACAGGGGTATATTTATAAAAGATCGCTATAAACGCCCTTTCGCTATTGCAGGACATTGCAATGGCAAATAGAGTTATTGGCGTATTTATAAAGCATCTCACCGCGGTGATGTGTCGCAGTAGTATTGGCGATCTGAGACCAGTATGGCTGCAAAAGGATAAATGGTGCCTTAATGCCTTAACATCTACCAATACCAGACCAGGGCTGTAGCCAACATTAAAGGGGGATTTCAGACAAATAAACAGTCATGTACATGTGGAAATAAACCCCCCATTCGACTTTATTGGGAAATAGGAAAAATCGGAACTTTGGAAAGCGATCAATGGAAATCGCAGAACGTCTTACAGTAAATGCTGGAAAACAGTCTAACAGCATATACAGTATTTATATATATATATATTGTTTATAAAGTATGCCAGTGTGCAGATAATATGATATTGTATGGGGCCTAGGAATGTGCATTAATTATCTTTTCTATGTTTGTATAAATGTTTGACCGGATCAGTAGCACTTCCGCTAAATGTAGTTGTAAAGTAGCCTAATTGGAATGCGTCCACAATCCTTGTATTGTATATATATATATATATATATATATATACCAGGCCCTGATCATTTATTAATAAAGGGTTTCAACATAAAGCGCCATTCAGGTTAGGAGACTATAAAAGGATGTAAAAGGTGGACAGCGGAACTGAGAGGCTCTGACTTCAGTTTCTTTTCCTACAGGAGAACAATAAATATTGTTTGAAATGAACACCAATGCAATGACTTTATCAGATTTTAAAAGGTTGCCTTATTGCTGGTAATGCGGTTACATGAATTATATATACGCACCTTGGGACTGCTGGAGATATATGTTTCCTAGTAGACTTGGGAACGGTTTAATTGATAAATAGATAGTAACATTAACCCCTAAATACCTACCAACTACGTTTATACTCCAGGAACGATCCTTCTGCACACTGGGCATAGACCAGTACATGCCTAGACCTCCACAAACACGTCTCTGTTAAAGGACAACTAAAGCAGACAGAACTATTGCAATTTGTCTGAATGCTTATGGGGCCCATACATGCACCAATCCTGGTCATACGATATTGGGATATCCTGATATCATACGATAGTTGGTTCATGTATGGTACAACTTTGTTAGGCTGGGTACACACGAAGGGACTATTTGTCCCGACCAAGCATTCACTATGAGCGAGTGCTTGGCCAGGACAAACCGCACGATTGATCGGGATTTACCGATATGTCCGGATGAACGGATGATCGAGGTCAGCTGCGGCCGGCCGCCCCACACCAGCAGATATTTTCAGCCGACCGACTGATCCACGGCACTTTCGGTCGGTCAGAAAATATCTGCTGGTGTGTACCCAGACTTAGTGTATGGACCCCATTAGGCTGGGTACACACAAGAAGATTATTTGGCCCAACCAACCAATCTTTCTGTTTGGCGGTTGGGATGAATAATATGCGGATCAGATGAATGGAGGATCAGACATGTTGGTAAATCACTGGTGATTGTGTGATCTCCTATAGACTGCACAATCAGTCGCGGGGAGCTGTCACCGTGACAGTGATTTGTCCTGGACGGCCGCTCGCTAGCGGTGAACGGTTGGCCGCCACGAGAATCTCTCCATATATACCCAGAAAAAATTCCCCCTTGGTAGGAAAGTGTTCAGTTTGCAAAGAATGTTGCTGATCCAATGCAAATTCATGCCTCGCCTTCAGGGCTATTCAATAAAAGTTCTTATTGTTTAAAATGGTGCTAATTTAGCCCCAACCAATCAGATGTTAGCTTTAAAAGGTTAAATAAGATCTGATTGGTTGGGGCAAAATTAGCACCATTTTAAACGATAAGAACTTTTATTGAATCTCCTTGCTTGACTGTTACCCAATTTAGCTACTTGAAAGGAATAGGTCCATTGCTATTCTCATAAACTGCTTAACTGCTCAAGGGGGTGTGAACAAATATAGCTGTTAACACACACTACCCCTTTGTTTCCACAAGGCACCCAGGATCATAATAAGCATTAACTAATGATTCCAGAGGACAAGATTGAATATCTCAAAATATTTTAAAGGGGGAATGACACAGGGGTCAATCCCATTCGGGATACACCCAGAGCCGCAATGCCCCTATAGAATCCCCTGTATGGAGATACACCCAGAGTGACTGCAGTTCTTGGTAAATCTCCCCAAAGCTGGGTACACACACTAATGATAATGATAACAGTCATGTCTAGTCATGTCTAGTCATGTCTGTCATCAGCCACAGGATAGTTCAGCAGTGAACAAAAAGTTCTATCGGTCCCTACAATATTGTGCATTACAAGGAATGAACGCTTGATCAGGCCTTACCTTACACCTGTAATAGCTCATTCAAGTGTTTTTGGATGTAGAAATGCACGCACAGTAACCCATAGAAATATGCACACATCGCGTGATAACACATTATCGTGTTTTGCAGCACGTTGCCTAAAGCCTAAAGCTATTTACAAAGTACAAAACGGACATGGAACGTGGCATGAAAGTCGGAGATAAGTCTAATAAATATATGGCAAACTTTTGCTCAGTCCATTAGCGTTGTGTGATATTGTAAAATAAACATATTTATACTGTATATAAAGTGACTACTGGTCATCTTTACAGGTTAAATCACCCCACCCCTCAAACTCGGACATTGCTAATACCGTTAAATGTAATCTATATTTGTCTCCCTAAATTAATACCTTTATAGGAACCAAAAGAAAGAATCAATCCCTGGTTAATGTAATTCGTTCCCTAATCGGGTGTGAGTAGAATATCACACCTCAGCCTGGGTCTTGGATTACGTATTATTGTGTCTGTGACAAGCTGATTCCATGGAGATACCTGAATTATTTAGTCATTTCTCAGCTAACACTAGCCAAGTGAACAAAGGGTGCTTCACATTTAATCACACGGGGTACTGAGTGCGCTGCGTACTTTCAATGGAATATACATTCCACTTTCTAGTGGAGCCTTCATATACCTTTCAAGGCAAAGTAAAGTAAAGTAAAGATCCATGGCTAAGGGGGTGTTCCCCGAAACGCGTCGGATGACCACTGTATGATGTGTTGTAAGCAATAAAGTTGGTTTTACCGGAACCAGAAGTGCTGTTCATTTCCTTAAAGTAAAGCCAAGTGTACATGTGCTATTCCGGCTTGAAGAATGACTGTTGTCAGCCTTTTTGGACAATAACCCCATTTGTGTGGCTGATCACCAGGCATTGTTTGTTGATACGGTGTTACCTAGTGGCCACACACATGCTATTATTGGCAGAGATGGCTGGTTGATCGGTCCAAATATCATGTCCGTACATTGGGCCATATAAATATTTTCATGGTGTCGCTATTTTGAGATATCACGATATTAACAATCGTAAAGTTACGGTCGCGGTTGTAAATATACAATAGCGCACATACAGGGTTATTCAATAAAAGTTCTTATCATTTAAAATGGTGCTAATTTTGCCCCAACCAATCAGATGTAAGCTTACAAATGTTAAATAAGATCTGATTGGTTAGGGCAAAATTAGCACCATTTTAAATGATAGGAACTTTTATAGAATAACCCTGAGTATGTATAATATCTGTCACTATGGTAGATTTACGTCCGCAATCGTAGATTTACAATCTCCCATACAATACTATTGCGGTATTTTGGTATCGCATAGTATTGTACATATTAACGTTCGTACATTTAAGTGCGCCCGTTCCTTCGTAACTGTTGGTTCGTAACTTTACAATTGAGGCCGCACACAGCCGCAGTTGGCTTCAGCGATAAGCGGTGTCGCAAGTTTGCAATATAGTGGGTTTTTGAATGGAAAATCATCTGCTTGTGTATGGCTAGATTCACGACTACTATTGTTTATTAAAATACATTTTTTACTGTCCCTTTAACTCTGTCTGAATTAGAGATGGATCCGAGAGGGACCCGGATCCGACACGTAACCCCTCGGTTCTGAAATCCGAACGTTCCATCCAAAACCGGACGGATCACTTGGATTTCGGGACTTTGGACCTTATTTTCGAGGGTTACAGAATATTCTGGGTTGTTTTCGGTAACCCACAAAAATAACCTTGTACATTCGGTAGCCTTGGATAATAACCTCGTACATTCGGTAGCCTTCGGAATAACTTAATCGACTGGATTCCGAACATTCGGAGCCTTGGATAATAACCTTGTACATTCAGGTACCTGGATAATAACCTCGTCATACATTTCAGACCTTGAATATAACCTCGGTACATAGGTAGCCTGCGAAAGAACTCTGTACTTCTGTTAGCCTTGGATAAAACTCGTTTACATTTCTTTCAGGATAGCCTTGGACATAACCTCGTACATTCGTAGCCTTGGTAAAACCTCGCATCGTAGCCTTGGGATCTAATACCTCGATATTCATGGCGGATCGTCTGTAGCCTTGGAAAAAAACACCTGGTACCTTTCGGTAGGCCTTGGATAATAACTTCGTAACACGGAGCGTAAAACCCATTGTACATTCGGTAGCCTTGAAAATAACCTTGATACTTTGTCGGTAGCCTTGGAAAATAACAATTGTACTTTGAGTTACCTTGGAATATAACCTCGTACATTCAGTAGCCTGGATAATAACCTTGTACATTCGGTAGCATTGGAAAAATAACCTCGTACATTCAGTTAAGCCTTGGAAAAATCGTACATTCGGTTAGCCGTGCGATAATAACTCGTAATTCGGTAGCCTTGGGATAATAACCTCTGTACATTCGAGCCTTGGATAATAACCTTTGTACACTTACGATTAAAGTACCATTGGACCTTGAAAACCTTGACATTCGTCGGCCTTGGATAATAACCTCGTACCATTCGGTTAGCCTTGGATAATAACCTTGTTAATTTACTCTCGTATATCGTACAGAGCCTTGGATTATAATTACTCGTACTGCTTATAATTGTATCGGTAGCCTTGGAAAATAACCTTGTATATTCGGTGTTAGCCTGGATAATAATCTGCCCTACATTCGGATTAGCTTGGATAATAACCTTGGTACATTCGGTAGCCTTGGAAATATAACCTAGTATACATTACGGTAGCCTTGGAATAATAACTCGTACATTCGGTACGCTGTGGATAAACCTCAATACATTCAGGTAGCCTTGGATATAAACCTCGTAAACATCGGTAACCCTCAAAAATACCTTGTACAGTCTGTAGCCTTGGATAATAAACCTCGTGACATTTCGGTTAGCTCTTGGATTAACCCCGTACATTCGGTTGAGCTTGGATAATAACCCACATCGGTAGCTTGGATATAAACCTTGTACATTCGGTTAGCCTTGGGATAATAACCTCTATACATCGGTAACCCTCAAAAAATAACCTTGTTCATTCAGTGCACTTGGATAATAATCCCAGTAACATCGGTTAGCCTATTTGGATAATAACCTCGTACATTCGGTAGCCTTGGATAATAACCTCATACATTCGGTAGCCTTGGATAATAACCTCGTACATTCGGTAGCCTTGGATAATAACCTTGTACATTCGGTAGCCTGGATAATAACCTCGTACATACGTAGCCTGGATAAACCTTACATTCGTAGCCTTGGAAATAACCTCGTAATCGGTAGCTGGATAATAACCTAGACATTCGGTAGCTTGGATATAACCTTGTACATTCGGTAGCCTGGAATATAATCTGTACCATTCGGTAGCCTGGAAAACCCTCGTACATTCGGTAGCCTTGGATAATAACCTCGTACATTCGGTAGCCTTGGATAATAACCTCGTAATTCGGTAGCCTTGGATTATAACCTTGTACATCGATAGCCTTGGATAATAACTCGTACATTCGGTAGCCTTGGATAATAACCTCGTACATTCGGTAGCCTTGGATAATAACCTCGTACATTCGGTAGCCTTGGATAATAACCTTGTACATTCGGTAGCCTTGGATAATAACCTCGTACATTCGGTAGCCTTGGATAATAACCTCGTACATTTGGTTAGCCTGGTAAACTCGTACATTCGGTAGCTTGGAAATAACCTTGTACATTCGGTAGCCTTGGAAATAAATTGTTCGTACATTCGGTAGACCTTGGTATTGAATAATGGACTGTACATTCGGTAGCCTTGGATAATAACCTTGTACATTCGGTAGCCTTGGAAAAATCACCTCTACATTCAGTAGCCTTGATAATACCTTGTACATTCGGTTAGCTTGGAAAATAACCTTGTACTTTCGGTAGCCTTGGAAAATAACCTCGTACATCGTAGCCTTGGATAATAACTTCGTACATTCTTGGTGCCTTTTACCTGTAAATACGTCCTGGACATTCGTAGCCTTGGAACATGTACATTCGGTAGCCTTGATAATAACCTTTACAGATTCGTTAGCCTTGGATACTAACCTCGTACATCGGTAGCCTGAGATAATAAACTTCTGTAATTCGGTAGCCTTGGATAATAAACCTCGTACATTCGGTTAGCCTGGATAATAACCTCTGCTACATTCGGTTAGCCTGGATATAACTTGACATTCGGTAGCCTTGGAAAATAAACCTCGTACTATTCGGTAGCCTTGGATAATAACTCGTACATTCGGTAGCCTTGGATAATAACTTGAACATTGGTAGCCTTGGAAAAATAACTGTACATTCGGTTAGCCTTGGATAAAACCTCGTCATTCGGTAGCTTGGATAATAACGTAATCGGTAGCCTGGAAATAACCTCGTTACATTCGGTAGCCTTGGATAATAACCTCGTACATTCGGTAACCTCAAAAATAACCTTTTACATTCAGTAGCCTTGGATATAACTCATACATTCGGTAGCCTTGGATAATAACCTCGTTACATTCGGTATGCCTTGGAAATAACCTGACATCCGGTAGCTGGATAATACCTGTGTACTTCGGTAGCCTTGGATAATAAC
>CM033472.1:26970184-26980184 GCA_019447015.1 Hymenochirus boettgeri | reverse complement strand
CGGTCAAGGGGATTTTTCCCCCCACCGCTGCCTGTCTGCCGCCTTTGTTGTTCAGTGCAGGGGTGCCGCATGAGATAAGTGTCTCACTCTGCCTAATTGTAGAGAGAGAGAGAGAGAGAGAGAGAGAGAGAGATAGATAGATAGATAGATAGATAGATAGATAGATAGATGAGAGAGAGGAGACCATTTCTTAGAATAGCCTTAGATCCAGGTGCATTTCATTTAGAAAGAGGCAGTTGACATTTGATCACAAGTCTTTAAAATCTCTGAATGTTCATGGTTGAAGGTTCTAACCATTCAAAATGAACTGGCAAAAATGTCTGGAAATTGGCAGATAACTCGGGAACTCTTCCACCAATTCCATAGCTACAAGATATCACATTTCCCCAATGGGCTGAGATCCAGTCCAAAATGTGGGAAGAAGAAAAGGGAAGAAGAAAAAGAGAAAAACTATTTTTTTTTTTTATTATTAAGTAATATAATTCAATTTAAGGTAACCAAGAGATGATGGGAGTTGTAGTATTCACTTACAAGGTATTTTGGGAGTTGTAATATTTGCTACAAAGGAATTCTGGGAATTTCTAGAAATATAAATCAATTGATAATGTGCCATACATTGTGTTTGGTTTTCCCACTAAGTGTCACTTTGCCAGTGCCTTTTAAATATACCTCTGACTGCTGAGCAGTTTGGCAGCTCCCGCTTTAATAAAAAAGTAATGCACACACAAGCTGTGCCCTCTGAGATCATCACTGTGTAATTAAATAAAGGAAAACAAAGTTTATCAAAACTCCCCCATTTATATACTTGAATCTGAGATTTGGGAACTTTAGGACCCTTGAAAACCACTGTCACTCAAAGACAGAGCTTTACCAGGAGAACATGGGGGGATCTAAAATGAAAAGATGCTCTTCAGTCATCATCCTAATTGGTATCATGAGTCCCTGACCCTTTTTGTAAGCAAAAGACAAACATTTTTCTAACCGCTGCACTGCAGGGAGGTCCCAGACCCCCAGGAGTGTTGCATTGACAAGCAAAGCTGCTAGGGTCAGGTTAATTAGCACAGGAGAGCCCTACATTGTTTGATGTGGTGCCTCTTACCAGATTAGGGTTGAGGTCCTTGAGAGATGTTTTACATAAAACAACCAAGTGCCTACAGAAATATTGTTCCAATCAAGCAATATGACCAAACAAAGAACCCACTTGGGAACAATGAGCTAATCCCACTAATCTAATGGTAGGAATTTGTTTAGATAATAACTAGATGAACATTGGAAATGTTAGTTTGTGCTCAATGTTTTGTATGTTTAATTTACAGCAAAGTCAGAGCAGGGCTAAGCATGAAAGGGAAAGTTGGCCCTGCTGCCCGATGTCTGTAATGTGACACAATCAGGGCATACACATCCAGACTTCCCCCTCCCAACTACTTGATTTACAAGCTGCTGGAATTGGTTGTTTGGTTGTCAATCAAAGGAACAATATTGGGAGGTGGGATAATTCAATCCTACCTCCCTGCCCCAGGTCCTTTTTTATTTTTAAAAGTTCATTTTTACAGTGTAGTTGTCCTTTAACTGACTCAACTGCCATATTTAGCAAGTTTGTCCCCACATGGCCTCTTCCACCTGTTCTAAGAGCTTTTAACTAGCTCATTCACAAAAGAGGCATGACTGACTGGGTGAATGGTGGGGGTGACTTCCTCGGTTAAGGTTCGTACACACGCTCAATTTACGAGCGATCAATGATCCCCGACGGCCGAGCGCTACACGTGGCAAACAGCCACTTCGGTCGAGAAACGTCCATGTGTATTCATTTGGTCGGGACTCGTTCATAAATCCGCCTGTTGGATCGGCAAATGACCCCCATTTGAACGCATACACATGGACTATTCTTGGCCGAAACGGCCGTTCATCGCGTGTAGCGCTCGGCCGTCGGGGGTCGTTGCTTGCTCGTAAATTGAGCGTGTGTACGAACCTTGATAACTTAACTGCATGTATTACTTAACTGCATGTATTACACAATGGGCAGTGTAGCCAATCAGAAAACTAGAGACTGTAACACCAGACTGTACTGCAGTTATCCATGTTCTGTGTACAGCACTAGTGGAGAATGAACATATCACGCTTATTATGTGTAGAAGATGATTAAAAGTTTGATAACAGAAGTCTCCGCAAGTGTAATTTTACTTACTGGTGTAGCAATTGAGCTCCAATTAAAGGGGTTGTCCATCCTGCCACTACAAATCATATTCGATAATACATCTAGATCATTACACTTACCTTTGTCCCAGCCACCCCTGAAGCCCCATATTCCTCTTCGTCTCAGCTTGTGCAGGCCTAAATTGTTTTCTCGTCCTCTGCTCTTTAAGAGCTGATGCAGCCATAGAGGAAACACGCCAGTATGCAGTCATAGGTCAATGGGTGTTACATCATCATCATGGCCGTGACTGTGTCAGAGAATCAGAGGGGAAGTTGTTTTTAAGGTGTAGTTCCCCTTTAAAGAAGCTTATTTCATGGATTTACTAACTTTTTACACCATGGGGAGGTAAAGGCAGAACCAGACCAGAAGAAAGTTTTATGGGAGACCCCACTCCAGCACCAGTATTATAGTATTTAGATATGATTCTTTCACCCCAAAAAATCCAGCATTATAAAAAAACAAAAATAAATCATGGGGAGATACAAAGCAGCTACTTAGAGAGCAAACTGAGCATGCCCAGGCCATACAACAGGTTAGGGGGCAGGCACATTAATAAGGCAACATAAGGTAAACTTTATAATGCTGCATTTTTTGGGGGGGGGGGAGATCACTTTCAATCAAGTTATGCTTCATTTAAATCATCCTTTTCCAGGTTATTATTCAGAATAAAAAAATATTTCCTTTAAAAGACTTTCATTGTGATCTGTGTTCTTACAAGGAACACTTACGGATCCCAATTTAACAAAATACTTACACTGATGTTCTTAACGTGTGTGGAATACAAAAATGCAAGCCAATTAAAAAGATTGGCAGTGGCGTTTGAAATTATCAGATGAGACCAAGTAAATGTGTAAATGTGTATTCTTTTTCTAGCGAATTACCATCTGTCTGGTTATGCTATATGGTCTTTTTGTATTCTTTTGTTTTTTTTTTGTTTTTTACTTTTTTTTTGTGTTTCCATCTCTGACCATAAACTCCGGCGCTCTTCATTCATAAGCCAAAGACATGTTCATTGACCAGGTACAACCTGTGCCTGTATTACTCAGTGACACCGACACACAACTGATAGTATTACAGCGCGCACAAAGATGTGACTGTAGGCACTGCTTGGGTATTCTTGTGCCTCCTAAAAGGTATTTGAAATAGAAGTTGGAAATCAAAGAGAGCCGAATGTGTAAGAATACCTATCCAGTTACATTTCAGAGAGGAGTCTTTATAATACAAAGAGGAGTTTAAAGGGGAACATTTCCCCAGCTGTTTCATAAGTTCAGTTACAAAGGCAATTTAAAACATTTGTGAATGTAGGATTTTGAGGGGAAATTCCTTAACTACTAATAGTGATTAGTAAAAGAAGAAAAAATATGCAGATCCCTGGATACATGATGTGCTGGAAGATCTCTAAGGATTCAATGGTGCTCCCCGGTTCATAAATGGTTAACTGCCTTGTAGGCCTCGGGGGTCAGTTTCTAACACAGCAAATTAGTTGGTCAACTCCAGACCTCGCCAAAGGTGAAAGCTGACCTTTAATTCTTGACCTTATAGAATAACACATACAGTATCTATGTAGGAGGTGTAATCGGCTTTAGTTGGACTTATGACATTTTATAAATGTCTTCTTGTTATTACGGGCTAAATATTTTCTGTTGTTATTTTTCAGGATAATGTGCAGGTATGTGCCAAAATAAAGAAAACACTTGTGCAAACAATGTCTTAGAATTACATAGTTATTCACGGATTGAAAGTAAATCTTAGGGCTAAAATACATTTTTTCCTTACTTATAAACCAAAGCATCATCTGTGCTTCAAAGTAACTTCTCATTAAACCTTTCTTTCCCTTAGACAAACCCCTGGTTTATGCCAACAACCCTATTTTACGACCTGAGCATGCTCAGTATGCTTTATTCAGGAAGCGAGAGAGAGATAGCAGCTCTCCAATCAGCTTTCTTTCTCGATAAAGACAAGATCTACATGATTGAAATCTGTGGTTTCTGGGTAAAAATGGAAAAGGCCTAAATGTTTTCTGAAAGCCGTAATCATGCCATAATTCTAACAAAAGATTTTATTGAAGCTCCAGCCTACTAGAAAAGTTTGCTACTTGTTTAACAGGGAACAGGGGCTAAAGAGATGTTGGCATGAAAATTACAGGGCAAGACATGAACTATAGACAAAGGTGCGAGCCTTATACTTGCCATTCACTAGCTCAATGACAGATCAATTTGAAGGTTGATTCAAATTGAACATCGGAATGTTCGCAATGTCTAGCAGAAAGTAGGTATGACCTGCTGATGTCCTGTAGCTGGATCATTACTTACCACTAACATTAAGAGTACAATGCTGTTTGCAAGATGATCGCCCAGGCGGTGGCAGGAAAGGATTTTTCTTGACCTAAACATTCCCTGAGACGCAATCCCCTGTAGGCCACACCTTCCACACATAAGAGTTGAGCAGATGCAGAAACTGAGCTTTCTCATGAAGCTGGAAATATCAAGAATTTTATTTCTATTAAACTATTTAAAGCTAAAGGCATTCCCACCCCCACTTAATCTATACTTAAAATTCAGGACCCCCCAAACCTAAGATTGTCATACTTACCTGTCTCCCTGTAGTCCCTGAAGCTTTATTTTTCTCCTGGTCTCCAGCCTTACTACAGCCATCAGTCACAGTCATAATGTGATGTCACCGCTATAACGGTGATGTCACAGCCATAATGGTGTTTTCACAGCCAATGGCGTATGGCTGCATACCAGATCTTGAACAATATTAACATCTCTGTGCTAAGAACTGTGTTTTCTAGCTGTTAGGATCCTCTGTGTAGTGTAGATCAGGCTAAGAACATTTACCCCCTCTCTCGCCTCTCTCCGTAAGCTGCCCTGTTGCCAATTTGTTTGCAATGCACTTTGCCTGTACTGGAGTTCTCGTCTTATTCCCCCCCCCCCCCCCCCCCCCGGCAAGCAGGTGAGATCAAAGCGACGCAGGACAAAGGGGGCTCCACAGTGATTTGTCAGGGGACGAAAGGCAGCGGTCTGGGAAATCAGCTGCAGCCCAGAACGGGCCTTCACTTCACCAGCACTAAAGAAATCGCGCCATGAGAAAATGTACAGCAGAAAAGGTTCAAAGGTCAGGGTTGATTTGGTTCGGATTATGGGAGCCTCCTTTTAAACCTGAGAAAGAAACGGATAATAACCTTTGTTAATGTCCGGGGGAGGGAATTAAAAAAAAAAAAATCCTTTTGTATACAATTGTGTGGGGGATTGCTTGCAATTAAAATGTTGTTGTAAGGTCAGTTCTTGGAAAGAATTTTTAAAAAAGATTTCTAAGTACGACGAGTTCTTTTGACCTAAAGATAATGCGAACTTTTTGAAAAAGTCGGTAAATTGTCTCTATCAGAAATGCCACATAAACTTTGCCGTTTTTTCATAATACCGAATCTCTTCGAAAGACCCACAAATTGCCCCCCCCCCCCCATAAAGTTTCTCTAAAGGTGAAAAAGAAATCAAAACTAGATCTGGGGAGCTGTATCAAATGTGGCCTTACACCTCTATAAAGCTCTATAAAGCTGGGTACACACACTACAGACCATTGAAAGATGATCATCACAGGGAGAACGCTCAGGACTGTGTGTTTCCTCTAAAGGAGGAGTCTGCTAAAACCCAATCGTTCGGGAAACGAAGGTACATACAGTACCGATAAACCCCCGATACCGTCGGCTTTATCGTTATTGTGTGTACCCAGCTTATGCCACACGTCATCTTAACCAGAAAAGTGTTAAAGTGCATGACCGCCCGTGAAAAACTGGTGGCTACGTCAGTTATCTGCCCCCAGCCCCAACTGCTATTTTTACCAGTTTATTACTTGTATTTGTAACCAGATGTTTAATGATAAGTTCTATTTCTTTCTTTCTGCCCCCTCCCTCTGCTCAATGAGCTTTTTTTATGCTTGACCATGTGCAAAGGAGGCAGCAGGTATAACAGCAGTCAATCATTGGTTGTTGTAATGTCAACAGTCACAGCCTTGATTGACTGCATGGAGGGAGGAGCCAGCTTACTCTGCAAGAATAGGGACAGTAATTATCATTAAACATCTGGTTAATGCAGGTAATATAGTGCAAAATATATCAATTGACTAATTTTTTTTTTAAGAGTGAACATTCTCTTTAATTATCTGGAGGCTGCAAATCCCTGCCTATAGATATTTTTTTTTAATGGATTTATTATGGCTATTGCTGGCTTACATGGCTCTACCCATTTACATGCATCTATTTTGCATTTGGTGTTTTTTCGTGCATTTTACTTTTGATAGTATTGCACATTTTGAAGCGTGAATTTTTAGCCAGCATCATATAAAATAAGACTTATTCCTTCCCTCTATTTCCTGATGGACCCAATTAGAATGTTATTATAAACAAGCACAAACCGACCGCGCTCACTGACCCTTGTAATGGATGGTGACACCACGAGTTTGCAGATTGCTGCTAACGATGACTTGGGTTCTTTCTTAAGTTGATCGTTTTGGTAGGCGACATTTAGGCCAATTAATTTTTTCTACAGTAAGTCACAATTGTTGGCTAATGGTAGGCCACGCTACGGAACATTGAACATTCTACACAAGGGGTGACCTTGTTAATACGCAGAGGCTTGCTGCCTCTTAATTGTCTGTGATCTAAAATTCTGTCAAAAGGCAAGCTCACGGAGATGACCCTAGTTTCCTGCCGCAATAGCTTGTTCTTCAGTTTGGTTGCAGCGGGAGATTTTATATTTACAGTCCATCACCTTTTGCAGTAGCTTAGATACTTATCATCCATTTCCTTAGACTGTAAGTAGCTCATTAGACTGTGTTGCTAGCAGAGATGTTATTAAAAATCGAAAAACGATTTTTAAGGCCGAGCTCCGGGAATGACCAGCTAGTGACAACAGTCTTAATTAAACACACAAGGAGAGTCCAACTGATGACTAAATACCAGACCGCATCAAAGACATTTCTTTTCCATACTTTGTTTAAAAAAAAAAAAATAGTCACCAGTTTACTATTCACAAAAGTGGACTCACATCTCATTGTATGGATGTCTGGCTTGCAAAATGACTTGAGGTTCCCATTCAGTGTTTCACAAAATAAGTGGAAAGGCTGGGGGGTCCTTTGATATTTCAGGGGGGAGGTAACGTGCTTTATTTAAAAAGAAACAATTAATGTTCCAGTTAAATGCCCGTAGCCTGCCTCTTCAGACTGGAGAAAAAAACACGCTGCTTTGAAGATAGAATGGTTGCAGCCAAAGGCATAAAAATGTCAAAAGATGGCGCTAATTATGAAAATAGCAAACGATAATGTGACCAAGATGGAAGCAATTTGGTTACTGGTCATTTGTGTTCCATTCCATAGGGTCATAAGGCTAGTTGGTTTAACCTCTTGACTGCTGGTGAGATAATGGATACAGTACTGCCAATCAGAGACAGTTATACTCACGTCTGTTTTTGCAAGGTCATTGGCAAGGAATCCACTCAACAGCTTTGAGTAAAGAATAAAAGGAATCCAATGGCTCACTCTAAACAAATAGAGAGGAGGTTAATTCATTGTCACATGCACCAATATGGACTGATTAAGGCTGAGGCCACACTATGCTAGACAGCGATGCGTGCGCATCAGAGCGGGTTTTATGCACATTACCATTTGAGCAGCGATCTCCTCAATAGTTTGCCATTAGAGCACATGCGATCCGCAAATAAATGGTGGTGGCATGCACTCCGAAAACGTATCGCAGCCTATGCAATGTGACCAACCATATTGACATGCACTGCACTGCGCAATAACAGACCGCAAGCACAATCGTTAGCGGCCCTAACAGGGATATAAACACCTGGTGGAACCTTTAAATTCAATGGGAGTGAAATAGTTTAAAAAGTTCTAATAAAGTACAGATCAAATATCAATGGTAACTTACTGTAAATGGCTGTGGCACCTGGGAAATGGTCTGGGGAACATCACTATCACCAAAACACGTTTAAAAACTTCCTTTCCCCAAGACCAGACAATTGTCGGGTTTCCACATACAACATTCGAGGGTTATGGCCAATTTAAAGGTTACCTAATGATAAATTCAAGGGTTACCGAAATCGAACAATACATTAGAGGGTTACCGAAATCGAACAATACATTAGAGGGTTACCGAACGTACATTCGGTAGCCTTGGATAATAACCTCGTACATTCGTAGACATTGGATAATAACCTCGCAATCGGTACCTGGATAATAACCTTGTAACATTGGTAAGCCTTGATAATAACCTCGCTACATCGGTAGCCTTGGATAATAAACCTCGTGACACATTCAGTAGCTTGGATTAATAACTTCGTACATTCGGTAGCCTTGGAAAAATAACCTTGGTTAAAACATTCGTAGGCCTTGGAAAATAAACTTTGTACATTCGGTAGGCCTTGGAAAAATAACTTGTACATTCGGTAGGCCTTGGAAAATAACATGTAACATTTTGGTAGCCTTGGATAATAACCTCGTACATCGGTCAGCTTGGGATAATAACACTCGTACATGGTAGGCCTGGTAATAACCTTGTTTACATTGGGTGCTTGGAAAATAAACCTGTACATTCGGTAGCCTTGGAAAATAAAAACTTTGTAAATTCGGTCGCCTGGAAAATAACCTTGTACATTTTGGTAGCTGGAAATAACCTTGTGACATTTCGGTAGGGCTTGGATTAATAAACCTTGTTAACATTCAGTAGGGCATTGGATTAATAACCTCGTACATTCGGTAGCATTGGAAAAATAGGCCTGTAATTTTGGTGCCTTGGAAAACAAACGTTGTACGTGTCGGTAACATTCGGTAAACCCTCGGAATTAACCTCGTACATTCGGATAACCCTCGGGGAACTGTGTTCGAACCCTTCAAAACGTACTTTCCGTTTTCGTACTTGATTGTACTCTTACCAGTTTGGACTTATCTTAGTAGTGAATAGATCGCTAATGATGTGGAAAATGAAGTTGACATCTCTGTTATTATACTGGATCACGCTGATTGTGTGGGGCATGCCCTGGAGTGCAATGTTTCTGGTTAGCTCAGCATGAAGAGAGTTCATTTTACCGTTACCTGGACTAGGAGTCACAATCAATTAGAAGCAGAATGAAAAAACCAATACTGCAAGTTTCCACCACCACCTGGCTCTGCTGTGAAGGACAGTGTTTGAAGGGCTTACATTCAATTCAGCCGCAAAACCCGTTCTATTCAATCAAACACTGACCTGATACTATTTACACTTCTCTGCCAGTCGTTATAAATCCAATTTGGTTCCTCAATTGTCTGCATTATGTGTATAAGTTCTTTGTCTTCTAATGAATGAACTGCTGTAGCATGCTCTTTGTCATGTCCTGTAATGATGCTGGGAAGATAGATTAGGATAGATAGATAGATGAAGAATAGATTAGGATAGATAATAATAGATAGATGAATAGATGATGATAGATACGATAGTAATAGATAGATAGATAGATAGAAAAAATTTTAATAAAGTAAAAGTAGATAGATAGATAGATAGATAGATAGATAGATAGACAGACGAGACAGACATACAGAGACAGACAGCACAGGCCAGACAGGACGAAGACAGACAGACAGACAGGCGACCAGAACAGATAATAGAGATGTAGATAGATAATAGGTAGGTTAGATAGCTTAGATAGATAGGATAATAGGTAGATAGATAGATTAGAAGATAGGATAATAGGTAGTAGGATAGGATTCCTAGATAGATAGATAGATAGATAGTATAGATAGATAGATAGATAGATAGATAGGATTAGA